>CAHIKZ030002150.1:335000-397500 GCA_903632075.3 Acanthosepion pharaonis
GTCTATCTATCTGTGTCTATCCCTGTCTCTCTCTCTGTGTCTGCTCCTGTCTATCTATCTGTGTCTGTTCCTTTCCATGAATGTAATTGTAAAAATAGTTTTCTTGGCATATTATTCAGAACTAGTGCATGGAAATATACTTTTTTTATTATTTTAAAAATAAAAGATTTTATATGATTTACAATTTCATAAAATATTTTCAACTTAAAAAAAAAAACATCTGTGTCTACAGGCATTTAGTTCCTTTCACGGTGAAGAACGTTACATTTTCATTTTTATTAAAACGAACTAGGAATTGATCAGCCTATAACCATACATGTTTTAACTCAATTCGGAAATAATTGTCTGTCACGTTTTTTTTTAGTAAACTGCTACACATTTATATTTTGAATGTTTGCCTTTTTTTTATTATTGAATTGAAAATGAAAAAAAAAAATAAGCTAGCTTTATAAGCGTCAAAGCTTAATTCAAGGTCGGGAATCTGAAAAATATTTACTGGATCATTTCATTGTTATTCTAAGAGCTGAGATCGTGAAACTCGTTATAATAAATATACCAATGACTCTTTTTAAAAGTCAACAATTTTTCCCCTTTGTATTGGTCGCAGTAACATGATTTCCTTAAAAAATAACAATAATAATTAAATTAAGTCACTAGGAAAACAAAAGACATTAGACGAAATCAATTCGTATTGCTTCTGTGTGAATCGCATGTCAGAAAAGATAATCGATTTATGGATTTAAAAAAATAACTAAGGATAATTTTTAAAATAGAATTTATTCAGAAGAGACACAATGAAGAAATCCGACTCAGCAGATAATAATAAATAAATACTAGAAAAATAATTGAAACGAAATAAAAGAGAAAGATTAAAATGAAAAATTACATAGCATCAAATTAAAATATTATTCTCCATTACTTTGTTGCATCCAAAGACCTGACATAAAAAAAAGAAACAGTTATATAAAGGGAGGGTAATTTAATGTCATTTTCTTACCAAGATTTCAGATGAAAGAACCGGAAGTACCGGAAGAGGAAATACTCAAGTCAGAATTCGAACAGACTGGACGGAAGTTGAATGAGGGGGAGAAGAGGAGAAAAGAAAAGTGGAGGGGAAAAAAAAATAAATAGCGACATTTTAAAGAAAATAAATGTGAAAAAAAAAATGATTGTTGTTTGGATTAAGATACAATTTTAAAGAAATATTTTTAATAATGAAAAAACAAATGAAATATAGTTTCAATTCTTCTCTTGGTTGATTGTTATTCGCCTCAGCTTTTGTAAATTCTTATCAAATTTTAAAAATCTTTTTTTATTTTCTATATTTAATTTGTTTTTATTTTGCATATCCTTCATAATTTTTTTCGTCTTTATCTTTTTAACTTTCATTTGTGTGCTTGTTTGTTTCTTTTATTTATTATTCATAGATTGTATTTCATTTTGATTTCTACGGGTTTCTTCCATCGTTCTTTCTTTCTATCGTTCTTTCTTTCTTTCTGTTGTTGTTTCTTTCTTTCTTTCTTTCTTTCTTTTTTTCTTTCGTTCTTTCTTTCTTTCTGTTGTTCTTTGTGTCGTTCTTTCTTTCTGTCGTTCTTTCTGTCGTTTTTCTTTCTTTCTTTCTTTTTTGCTTTCTTTCTTTCTTTCTTTCTTTCTGTCGTTGGGTTGTTTGCTTCTGTTTGGTCACTTCTGCATTGGAATTAATTTTAATTTTTACTCCTTTTTTCTTTTTCTTTCTTTCTTTCTTTTTTATTCTTATTTTTATTTTTTATTCTTCCTTAGGGTTGTTTGTTTGTTTCTTACTTTCTTTATATTTTTATCCTGATTTGCTATCCTTGTTTGTTTATTTGTTTATTTTTATGAATGTTGTAGTTTTTTCTTTCTTTCTTTCTTTTCTTTCTTTTTTGAAAAATTTTTTATCCTTATTTGCTACCCTTGTTCCAATTTAGATGTGTTCAATTTTTATTATCTCTCGTAAAATTCTCTTCATTGTGATTTATCATCCATTCCTTTACTCAGCATTGCTTTTGTTCTCAAATTCATTTTTACTTGTTTGAACTTTTCTCTCGCTCCTTTCTTGATTCTCTTTTACTTCCTTCTTTCATTTTTCTTTCTTCCTTCCTTCCTTTCTAGTTTTTCGACCGACCTTTCAAATATTTTTTTCTTTATTTTACTTAATACTCTTCAGTTTTCTTTCCTTTTTTTTTCTAGCATCCTTCCTCTCGCCCTTCTTTGTTTTTTCTTTGTTTTTCTTTTTTTTCTTTCTTTGTTTTTTTCTGTCTTTCTTTTTCTTTTTCTGTGTTTTTCCTTCTTCTTTTCCTTCCTTTCTTTTCTTTTCTTTTCTTTCGTTCTTTTCTTTTCTTTCATTTCTTTTCTTTTCTTTCTTTATTTTTCTTTCTTTCTTTTTTTTTTAATTTTATTTTTACCTTCTTGAACCCTTATCTTTTCTTTTTTTCCCGTTTCTTTTTCTTTTTTTTTTCTTTATTTTCTTTTTTTTTCTTTCGTCTTTCTTTCTTTCTTTCTTTCTTTCTTTCTTTCTTTCTTTCTTTCTTTCTCATACATTACTTCCTCTATACTCTTCTTCCATTTCTTCATGTAATTATTCATCTCATTCCTAATTTCTTCTTCAAACTCACCAATTATTTATTCACTTTTTTATACATTTTCTTGTAGTTGCATTTCCTTCTTTCTTTGCATTCCTTCCTTCCTTCCTTCCTTCCTATTCTATTTTCGCCCCTATTTTATATTTCTATTTACTGTCCCTTCACCCCACCCAGGCTTTTATAATCAACTCGTTTCCTTTTCTGTATTTTGATTTTCTTCCTCTTTTGAAATTTTTACCAATTCCATTTTTTAAAAAAAAATTAATTCTTCATTTGCTTTTCTCTCCATCCTGTGTCACACTATTGACTATATCATTTCATTCTCTGTATTCGTTCCTATTTTCTTTATTCTCTTCATAACCCTCAATTCATTTACACTTTCTTTTATGACTTCCGTTTTTTTATTTCATTCACTTTTTTGTTTCTTCTTCAGTTAGTCATTTCCTTTCTTCTCTCATTTTTTGTAGTTGCATTTTCCGCCTTTCTTTATAGTCATTCCTTCTACTTACTTTCCATCACCTTTCTTTTTACCCTTCTCTTCTATTTTTCGCCATTTTTCATTTCTTTTTCTTTCCATTCCTTCCTTCCTTTCTTACTTTTCTTCTTCGTCCATCATTTTAAATTCCTTTTTCATTCGCTTACTTCCTTTCCTTCTCTTTTTCTGGCTTCACTCATCTACCCAATCTTTCATTCTCTTTTTCTCCCTTCCTTCTTAGCTTCCTTCTTTCAACTTTCTACTCATCCGTATTTCCTTTCTTTTTCATATTTTTCCGTCCTATTTTTCATGTTTGCATTCCTTTTCTTTCTTCACTTCTTTCCTTCCTTCCCTTCTTTCTTTCTTTCTTTCTTTCTTTCTTTCTTTCTTCCATCCCTTTTTTCTTTCTTTCTTCCATCCCTTTTTTCTTTCTTTCTTCACTTCTTTCTTACTTCCCTTCTTTCTTTCTTTCTTTCTTTCTTTCTTTCTTTCTTTCTTCCATCCCTTTTTTCTTTCTTTCTTCACTTCTTTCTTTCTTCACTTCTTTCTTTCTTCCCTTCTTTCTTTCTTTCCTTTCTTCCTTCCTTCCTTGCTTCCCTTCTTTCTTTCTTTCTTTCTTTCTTTCTTTCTTTCTTTCTTCAAAAGAAATTCCTTCCTTCCTTCCTCCTTTTCTTCCTTTCCTTCCTTCCTTCCTTCTTTAAAGATTTTTCTTTTTTTCTTTTCCTTCCTTCCTTCCAACCTTCCTTCCTTCCTTCCTTCCGTTCTTTCTTTCTTTCTTTTTTCTTTCTTTCTTTCTTCCCTTCTTTCTTCACTTCTTTCTTTCTTTCTTTCTTTCTTCCCTCATTTCTTTCTTTCTTTCTTTCTTTCTTTTTTTTTTTTTTCTTCCATCCTTTTTTTTCTTTCTTTCTTCTTTCTTTCTTTCTTCACTTTTTCTTTCTTCCCTTCTTTCTTTTTTTTCCTTCCTTCCTTCCTTGCTTCCTTTTTTCTTTCTTTCTTTCTTTTCTTCAGTTCCTTCCTTCCTTCCTTTCTTTTTTTTCTTCTTTTCTTTCTTCCCTTATTTTCTTTCTTTCTTTCTTTTTTTTTCTTTTCCTTCCTTCCTTCCTTCCAACCTTCCTTCCTTCCTTCTTTCTTTCCTTCCTTCCTTTTCTTTCTTTTCTTTTCTTTTCTTTTTTTTTCCATTTTTCTTTCTTTCTTCACTTCTTTCTTTCTTCCCTTCTTTTCTTTCTTTCCTTCCTTCCTTCCTTGCTTCCCTTCTTTCTTTCTTTCTTTCTTTCTTCAGTTCTTTCCTTCCTTCCTTCCTTCCTTCCTTTCTTTCTTTCCTTCTTTCCTTCCTTCCCTTCTTTCTTTCTTTTTTTTTTTCTTTCCTCCCTTTTTCTTTCTTTTCTTTCTTATTTTCTTTCTTTCTTTTTCTTTCTTTCTTTCTTTTCTTTCTTTCTTTCCTTCCTTCCTTCCTTTCTTTCCTTCTTTTCTTTTCTTTCTTTCTTCATTTTCTTTCCTTCCTTCCTTCCTTTCCTTTCCTTTCTTTCTTTCCTTCTTTTCTTCCTTCCCTTCTTTCTTTCTTTCTTTCTTTCTTTCTTTCTTTCCTTCCTTCCTTCCAACCTTGAACAGATTTTCCTTCTTTTCCTTCCGTTCTTTCTTTCTTTCTTTTTTCTTTTTTTCTTTCTTTTTCTTTTCTTCTTCTTTTTCTTTCTTTCTTTTTTCTTTCTTTCTTTTCTTTCTTCCTTTTTTCTTTCTTTCTTTCTTCCATCCCTTTTTCTTTCTTTCTTCACTTCTTTTTTTTCTTTCTTTTCTTTCTTCCTTCTTTCTTTCTTTCCTTCCCTTCCTTCCTTTTTTTCCTTCTTCCTTTCCTTTCTTTATTTTTCTTTCTTTCCTTCCTAATTTTCTTTCTTTTTTTTCTTTCTTTCCTTCTTTCTTTTCTTAATTTTTTTTTTTCTTTCTTTTCTTTCTTTCCTTCCTTCCAACCTTTCCTTCTTTCTTTCTTTCCTTCCTTTTTTTTTTTTTTTTTTTTTCTTTTTTCTTTCTTTTTCTTTCTTTCTTTCTTCACTTCTTTCTTTCTTTCTTTCTTTCTTTCTTTCTTTCTTTCTTTCCTTCCTTCCTTCCTTCCTTCCTTCCTTTTCCCTTGCAGCCGTTGTATCACTTCACTCTTTTTTTTACTTTTGTTGTTGTTCGTATTTTCTATTTCTTTTACCTTTTCCCTCTTTCACTCTCTTCTCATTACTTTCTATCCTCATATTTTCACCCCCTTTCTCTAACCTTGCCTTTACTTTCACCTACACTTGTTCTCTTTTATTCCTTTTACAATCTCTCTTTCTTTTAACCCTTTGGGCTCTGCTCTCCTGAGCAATTTTAACTCCTGCCTGAGCCCCTGCGTCGAAATTCGCAAATAATTGGTATGCAATGTTTCACGGTAGATATAAAAATAGTTACAAATATATATAAGCATTATACTTAGCAGGGAGAGTGTATGATTGGATGCCTTCACTTTATCGCCAGAATTCTTACTTTGTGTGACAGTCTACCCAGCAGGTGCCGCCGCTCTTGTTGCACAAGAATAGCAAAACACGTTTGTGACTGCTCGGTTTCACATTGTCTGCTGACCGGAGATGGAACGAATACATTGAGTCAATAGCTTCGTCCAACGCAAGGAAAGTTGGCTCCTTGTGCCGCGCCAGGAAATTTTTCTCGGTGGAGTCAATCCTTCAAATCTGCAAATCAACCATTCGTTCTTGCATGGAATATTGCTGCCATACATGGCCTGGAGCCTCTTCTGTTTGTCTCTGGGTCCTTGAAATAATTCAAAGACGAATATGCAATGTAATTGGCCCTGATCTGGCATCTCGTCTGCAGTCGCTCTCTCACAGACGTGCCGTTGCCTCCCTCTGTCTTTTTTACAAATTCTTTCACGGTAACTGTTCTGACGAGCTGCTTTCGCTGGTTCCCAGACTTCGTGAATTTAAGCGCTCAACTAGGCTGGTATCTCGCTCTCACCCTTTCACTGTTGAAAATGTTAAATATAGCAGTCTCTTCTACTCCAAGAGCATCGTGACTCTCACTTCTCGCCTGTGGAACTCCCTCCCCTTTTCCTGTTTCTCTGATAGCTATAATCTCCAACTATTCAAATGTAATGTCAATCGACGTCTCCCAGATGCCTCGATCTATCCCCTAATCTTCTCTTCATATTTTTCTCTATCACTCCTCTTTGATTTCGCTCTAACTCTCTGTAATCCCTTGAGTGCTAGTGGCTTCCCGCTATACTTGGGGTTGAATGCTTAAAAATAGTGTTTATCCACCGTTCAACCGGTGGCTGTGTATTGCAATTTTTCACAACCACCGGTAAAGCGGTAGTCAAGGCTCAATGAGATAATCACCGCTCACATATCCACATCCCGGACAGGTACGAATCAAATGGCTGTTGCCCAAATATAATGAAATTAGCTGTTTTCCAACAAGGAACATTTGGCAATCACTGACAGAGTAGTTAGCCTTAAAATAGTTTCTCAGGCAAAACCGATATCTAAAATCCAATAACTGTTACAGTTTAGTTGTTGTTGCTGTCGGGAGTGTTCATATGATTCTACTAGCAGTAGAGCCCGGCGTTGCCCGGGGATGTAAGAGTAAGAGATAGATCAAGTATCGACCATCATAAAGACTGAAAAATAAAATTAACAAAGATTATTCTTTAAGGTTGACGGATACGCATGTCTCCCCGTTTTTTTTTTTTTTTTTTTTTTTTTGTTTGTTTTTTTTTACAAAAATTGGTCAATCGTTAAACTCAAACAAAATTATCTTGTAAATAAATGAAATTTTAAAGCATTCTGAATGTAAAATAAAGAAAAAAGTGTGCAAGACAAAGAAACACTAAAGAAAAAAAATGAAATTTTGTTGAAATAATGTAGGAAATCCGATCCCATATATAAACCAACACACACACAAACAAACAACCTGGGTTTTATAATAAGTATAATTCGATTTGAGTTGTCCCCCTTTCATTATCACGATTAATCGTGTTTTCAAATTGATTTCGTGCAAAACAATTGTGTTTTTCCAATTTTTGGCGCTGTCAGAACCATCGCAAGGTAATTTTACGTAGTTCTATGAAGTCTTGCTGAAATCGGTTGAAAAGTGTAGGAAATCCGATCCAATATATAAACGTACAGACAGACAGACACACACACACACACACACACACACACACACACACAACCTGGTTTTTATAATAAGTATGATTCTTTTTGAGATTCTGTAGCACCAGTCTGTAGAGTTTAATGAAGTATTGTGTTCTTCAAAACCATTTGAATCCATTTTTAAACAATGATCTGAGATAGTTTAATCACTTTTGAAAGAGTTGTGAGTAGGGATCAACTTCTGAAAAAAGACAGTATACAGCCAAATTTAGTCTCGCGTGTGATTAGCGATTGTTCAGATCTTCATGTTGGCTATAATCTGTTTGACCCCTCCCTTAGTTTCTAGTTTAGCACGTACGTTACCCCCTGCCAAAACTTTCATGAATAATGGAGAGTTTCGTTTTGCTTTCGTGGAAAGACGGAAAAGGCATTTTAGAGACATTATTTTGTTTCTCTTTCTCATTGAAACCAAGAAAGGCAGAAAGAAAGAAACGCCCTTTCAATACCTATTAAATAATGGACTATTCCGTTTTGATCTCGCGGAAAGACAGAAAAAACATATCAGAGACGCTACTTGGTTTCAGTGAGAAAGCGAAACAATGAAAGACGAAATTAAAAAAAAAGTCCTGTGACTTCCCTCTGCCTTTTCTATTGCAGCTGGTCCGACGAGCTACTTTTACTGGTTCCCAAATTGCATGAATTTAAGCATTACTAGGCTGGCATCTCGGTCCCACCCTTTCACTGTCGAAACGACTAAATGTAACTAGCATCTCTAGCTTCGTACCTCGCACTTCCCGTCTGTGGAACTCCCTTCCTATCACTTGAGAGCTAGAATCTTCAAATATTCAAATGTAATGTCAGTCGACATCTTCTGATGCCTTGAACTCGATCCCTGTCCTTCTCTTTATCCTTTTCCCAAACACTCCTTTTTTATTCCTACTCTCACTCTCTCTAACCGCTTGCGTAATAGTGGAACTTCCGTCTTCGTTGGGGCGATTTGCTTAAAAAGAAATACCGATTAAATAATGGACTATTCCGTTTTGATCGTGTGGAAAGATGGAAAAGGCATACCAGAGCTTCTCTTTGATTTCAGATAGAAAAAAAGGAAGAAAGAAAAAGAAAGAAAGAAAAAGAAAGAAAGAAAGAGCAAAGAAAGAACAAAAGAAAGAATAAAAAGGAAAGCCTTGACAGAGTTAGAAATATTTATAATATTTTCGAAAATTCCGATAATTATTACTTGAACAATGTTTTCAAGATCTGCCAGGGAAGAACTATATTGTCGGCAATATTCATTGAATCATGTATCGTTGCTTAAATTGTAGCTAAATGGAAGTCTTTATACTCAATTCCTTTGATATCTCAGAACGTTATCAGCAAGCGCATCTTTTCAAAATTCTTTCCATTTGCCAATGGTTAAACCTGTTTTATTTCATCTGTTATTTTTATTCTCTTTAGCGTCCCTTTCTTCATCTATAGAAGTTGTTCTTTTTTGTTTCCTTACTCCATTTAAGCATTGAAACAAATCCCCGGCATTATTTCGTCTTTCAAGTTCAAATATGTGTATCGATATTATTTCAATGGCGATTATGAAAAACGTTAAAGTATAATAACATTCTTCCCGGTTTCTTTGTTTTCACATCTTCACATCTCCAATTTTTCTTTAATCCTTTCTTTACTTTATCGAATTTCCTTACGTTTTATGTTCATTTTTTTTACAGACAACGCATTTCGCCTACGTCACATAGGCGTCTTCAGGTCATAAGATAATATGTTGGTTGTTTCATTTTTCTACGGATTATCAACACATTGCAGGTCATATGTTTAGATTATTTTAGATAATACTCGTTTAGAGATAAACGTCCTACTAATTAACCCATAGTGAAGTGGAGAAGAGAAGTTAATTTGCTCGTGAGTGAATATAAAGAAACCGACGGAATTAGAACTCGGCTCTCGGAGTAACAATTTCCAGTCATTATCCACTACACCACCTGCACGTCCAAATGCTTCCAAGGGTATGCCCAGGTGGGCACCCATCTAGATACTGACCAGGCTCAACGTTGCTTAAATTCGGTGATCGTACGAGAACGCTGTTTCAACGTGCTGTGGCCGTAAATCTAGAAGGATATATAAATTTAAAAAAAAGGATTCCCACTTTGTCTGATTTCACCAATTTTGTCCTGATTTTATATCCTGCTAATACGCATTAGTTTATTGGCCTTTTGCCTTTCTTATCTCGCTAATTTCACTTATCTTACTCTTTTGTATCAAAAGTAAGTATCTTTGAAATTAATAAATGTCGTTCCGAAGTCTCACAACTTATGGAATAAACCTTGTTCTTCATTTCGAAAGGAGAAATCTGTAATAGATATTCGAACACCCCCTCTTAAACCCTGCTTGTCACAGCTGACTAGTTTACAGAATGCAGTTGGGACGTGAAAAAAATTTGGAATCTCGATGTGTAATAAAGATTTGTGTTAACGGAAATGGGTCTCAAAACTGCTCCTCACCCTGCCTACTGCGCAAACCCTGCTCACCGTAACTTTTGGTTGTTTCCCGAGCTGAAAGAGAACCTCAGGGGTAGTTTCTTCTGAAGATACTGAGAAGCTGAAATAGGCTGTGACAAGTGTCATGGACGCCTTCACATTGGGTGACTTCAATGGCGTTTTCAAAAAGTGACTACAACAGGTGCATTGAAGTGAGTGGTAAAGGGGATTAAAGTTGTGCTTCTTTGTAATTAATAAGTGTCTCTCATTCAAAAGTTTCAAAACATGTTAAACGCACCTCGTTCGTTTCGAAATCCAAAATGAAACCGCTGTTTTCAATCCCCGATTAGGCAATGGCCAGATGCATATTCCACCTTCGATATGACCCATCTCTAATAATTGAACTGCAAAGAGTTATCCACTACTTGCTTTCGTGGAGAGGGACTGATTTTTTGAAAAGTGGCTTTCTTCTGTCAGTTCTCGTAAAACACCTCATTTGATGAAAATATCGTTCTGCCATTCTTAGGCTGATTTCGAGATAACTTCTATGTGCCGTGTCCTTTCAAAACGTTGGCGATCATGGCTCGCCATAATTTCCTGTTCTTTTTTAGCTCTTAAAGTTTGTCTGTTTTCTTATCTCTTCCAAACCATACTCCACCTTTCATTTAATCAAATGAGAGGTTCATATATTGAAGTGTATTAATGTTTTCTTTTAAATTAATAAGTGTCTCTCAGGCAAAAGTCTCAAAACATCTTGATTTTGAAACACAAAAGGAAACCGCTATTTTGAATCCAATTTATATTTTTAAAGCTTTGATGTATTTTTCTTGATAGAATGGAGCTTCATATTTTATAAAAATGCTGATTTATTTATTTATTTTTATTTTTTTGACTAATCATTTCAGGTTCTGGTTATGACGATAAACTACATCCGTGTCATGGGTAAGACGATAAACTACGGCCAGCAGCAATGTCTCTGATCAGGAGGTTTTGAGGAGCGTGGAACCATCTCTTAAATGCTGGTGTTCCCAGGTCCACCCTGATCCGGAGTGGTAACACATGTTAGCGTCTCAGCTATGGGCCAATAGTTAACCCCCAAACAAGCACTATAAAAGTGTAAATATAGGTTTTAATACCATCAATACATATTTGTAAAAATTTTTTGCCAGCAATGAATTTTTGAAGAAAATAATTATTACCATCAATATATTTTTGGAAATAATATTACCAGCAATACCTTTTTGAAAAAAAATTACCAGCAATATAATTCTTGTTGATATTAAATAACCCTTTGAAGTTTGTAGAATATTGCTTAGCTTGCCAGTGGACTGACACACAAGTAGACAAGTGTAGCCAAAGCCAAAAATTGACTTGAGTCATTTCATAGAGAAATATATGGGTGAATAAAGACAACTCATGCAAATGTATTGGGCAGGTCCATTCTAGCAAAATGGACCAACCTAACTGGTGTATTAGGCACTCTCCTATAAAATGAGGTAAAATCAGCTGGCTTGCTTTACAAGGAAACAGAAGAAGGCAGCCATGTTGGCAGGTAAGTCACTTGACTTCTACAAATTTGATGTGCCGTTAAGCAAATCAAGCCAGATAAACCGAAAGGATGACATAATAAAATCTCTCACTACGACAACCAAAAGTCCGCTACGGCTGGAAGCGTGCTGCAAACATTTCAACAAATTCCCCACTTAGGCAATGGCCAGACACATACCTTGTTAGGCATTTTGACGGTCGTCTTCGAGTATAGAATTCAGAGGTTAGCAGTGAATATTTCGGAGACAGTAGGAAAACGTAGTTCAGGTTCGCAGTGGATATCGCAGCAAAGAAGCAGAGCGTAGTACTTCCTTCTGTCATCTTCGCCTGACAAGTTGGCACTGGTCATTCGGGTAGATTAAACAAAAATGGCCGCCTTTATACACGACGGATACAATATTCTGCGGCTTCTGATTGGTTAACCTTCTATTGGTGGACTATAAAGAGAGTTAAGTCATTTTGACTGGCTCACTAGTTACATAACATATACACAAAAAACTGTAACATACCTCACCCCCGATAAGACGCATCTGTGATATTTAAACTGCAAAGATTTATCTACCACTTGTTTTCGTGGAGAGGAACCGATTTTTTTAAAAAGTGGCTTTCTTCTGGCAGTTCTCGTAAAACACGTCATTTTAATGTAAATATCGTTCTGCTAATCATAGGCTGATTTCGAGATGCCTTCTATATGCCGTGTCTCTTCAAAACGTTGCCGATCATGGCTCGCCACAATTTCGTTTTTTTTTATCTCTTAAAGACTGTCTTTTTGTTATCTCCCCCAAAGCATGCTTCGTCATTCATTTACTCAAGCTAACCAGGTAGGCTATGTTGCTTTTCTCTGACTCACTTACCTTCAAACTGTCATGTGGGTATCAAATTTCCTAGGCCCTCTTTCCTCATTGTGCATGCCAAAAATTTCAGTTGTGTGTTAAGAATAAGTGTTCTTTTTTGTTAACATTGTCTCTAGAACTTCGTTGTTGCTCACATGTTCGATCCATGGTATTCGTAGCATCCTTCGGTGGAACTACTTTTCTGTTGCTTCAAATCTCTTCTCCATCTTTGAGGTGATATCCCAGCATTCACTGCTATATAGGAGGATTGATATTACCTAACAGTTCGGTATTCTTTTCTTTGTTTCTAACGAAATTTTTCCGTTCCTTAACATTTTATTCTTAATTTATAGACAACAATTGAATCTAATCTGGAATTAAAAATTCAGAATTACTTATAATATATTAATTATAAATTATCTATAAATATATATTAATTATTAATATATATTAATTATATATTTACCATTTTTATTTTTATTTATAGTCTTATAATTATGATAAAAATATAGTTTTACGCTATGCTATATTCATGGATTAAGGTGCTCGATATCCTGAATAGAGCATATGTAAATATAAGAGTTAACATTAAGGCCAGCATCAATTGGCCACATTCTGTTTCATGCTTAAACGCAATATTCAATCCATGTTTGTTGTGTTTTGGCTCAACTATTTATATATACTTGTCAATGAGGAATTATGGGTAGAAAGTATTTTGTATTTCGATGATTCTGCACACGAAATTTATCTAACGAGACCAAACGCTTCTCTGTATCCAAATAGTACAGCACGTCAGATCGAATGACGGTTTCCATATAGGAATACAGGTTCGGTTCCTGTCAGAGAATGTATATTTTCTGCGAAATCTTTCGTATATTAAAGCTAGTAATTGTAATTAATACGATGTAATTAAAAAAAGAACCCTTTACTTAAATAAATTATATCTATAAAAATAACGTCTAAACAGAAAATATATTAAATACTTTCGGACTTAATCCAATTCATGATATATATATATATATATATATATATATATATATATATATATATATTGGAAAGAGGTTATAGTAGTTCCAACGAGAGAAAAGTGTGTATAATAAAAAGAGAGAAACCGCAAACGTTTTTGGTTGCAATGCGGATTTTTAAAAAAAAATATATTATGCTTATTTCTTCCGTAATTTTGCTACACGTGTTTCCAGTATCACGACTTTCATCTGGCAAAGAGTGGATATTTCCACATATTATTAAAAGGAATAAATTTTTATTATATTTTTCGATGTTAAATATTCTCGGTATTAGACATTCTCTTTTTTATGTGTCAGTGACCCAAATAACTTTCTTGAACTGGCAGTGAAAGAATTCTGCCTGAAGTGTAATAAAACAATTAAGACTATTCTGAGAAAATACCTATATTCTTATCCTTTAATGACCTCTGTACACACACACACACACACACACACACATATATATATATATATATATATATATATATATATATATATATATAATCCGATTCGTTTTGTCTTTTAGAACTTCATCGGACTAAATGTTAACTGTAAAATTTTGTCACCTTGAAATCTGTTTTTTTTCTTAATTTGTCCTCCCTGCTTCTTCTAATCTTAGTAACTACTTGCATCCTAGTGGCTTTTATTGCTTTACTTAGAGTGAAATTATTAAGCAAATAATGTATATTTTAATGTATAACATATGTTTATCAATAAGAAAAATGATTTCAAACAAGACTTGTTATCGTATTAAATTAGTCTGCAATAAGGCCAAAGCAATGGAAATATGCAAAGGAAAGAAATAAAATAAGAATATGAAAAATAAGGAATGTAATTTTGAAAATGGATGAAAAGAAGAAATTAAATGTTTGCGAATAAATAAAAGAAAATAAGAAAAAAAGGAAGAAAATGAAGAGATGGCAAGGAAGGACTGGTAAGTGGAATATGAATAAAATGAAAGAACGAAATATATGCGAATTAAAGGAAGAAAGAAAGACAACAGAAAGATAGAAAGAAAGAAATGAAGTACGGAATTGAAAGGGGAAAATGAATAAATAAGAAAAAAAACGTATTAACATGCGGAAGAAAGAAAAAGGAAAGATAGATAAATAGAAAAAAAAAGAGAGTAAAAAAGAAACAGAGAAAAGTTGAAAATTGATCAGGAAGAAGGAAAGATATATATACGAATAGAAGAAAAAAAGAAAGAAAGAAAGAAAGAAAGAAAGAAAGGAGGGAATAGTGAAACAAAGACAGAAAAAATGAAGGAAGGAATGGTAATTGAAATATGAATAAATAATAAAGAACTAATTATATGCGGAAGAGAGAGAAATAAAAAGTAAGACAGAAAAATAGAAACAAAGTGAGAAAGAAAGAAACGAAAAAAAATGGAAAGATGAAATTGAACCAGAAAGAAGGAAGAGAATGTATGCGGATGAAGGAAAGAAAAAAGAAAGAAAATGAGAAAATGGAAACGAATAATGGAATTTGAAAATGAAAAAAGAAAAAATAGGAATATATACGGATAAAAAAAGAAGAAAAGAATGAAAGAAAGAGAATGAAAAATATAAAGGAAGGAATTAAAAGTGGAAAAAGGATAAAAAGAAGGAACGGATATATGCGAATGAAAGAAAGGATGAGACAAAACATAGAACAGAATGAAGAGATGGCAATTAATGCCTGAAAAGTGGAAAATGAATAAAAAGAAATAACGAAATATATGCGAATGAAGGAAAAGGAAAATATAAAAAGAAATTGAAAAAGAGGAAAGGAATAATGGAATTTGGTAAATGAATAAAAAGGAACGGAATATATGCAAATAAAAGAAAGAAAAAAAGAAGAAAAGAAGACAGAAATACAGTAAATGATAAAAAGTGGAAAATGAATAAATAAAAAAAAAAGAACGAATTAATATGCAGAAGAAAGAAAAAAGAAAGAAAGAAAATAGAAAAAGAGAAAGAAAGAAACGTAGGAAGGGAAAGTAGAAAATAAATAGGAAAGAAGGAACTAAATATTCAAAAAAGAAAGAATGACAGACAGAAAGAAAGTAACTGCATTAATACAAAAAATAAGATCTAAATATTGATAGACAGAAAGACAAGAATATTTATAAAAACACATGGAGAACTGCAATAAATTTGATTAATCGAAACATTTTTTTATCTGCAAAAGATTTCTGTCACAACTGACAAATATATCACTCGCATGATATTTTATCATTCACACACGTAAAGGAAAGCAGCGTTATTCCATTCGCTAAATGAAAAGCCATTTCTACACTGAGCCAAATACCTCACACCAGCTTGCCCAATTCAATTTGCTATGTCAGGAGCGTTATATTTCTGACACATGTAGTCATGATTGTCCTAAAGTGTGATCATTCAGAGAAAAAACTTCCTGTCAAAGGCTTTCCAATTTGTAGGTGATGGCTTCAGGTTTTTGATGATTCACCTTTTGGCTACCAGTGGGCGCAGCACAATGTGGAATATGCCGTTTCTTCACTTGTTACATCTCGCCGTTGTCATGGGATAAATAACACGCATGTGCAGTATTTGCGCATTTTAGTTGATTCGCTTTCAACAGTAAAATAACTTGCAAAAATGTTTTAAACATACCTGGTGTCATTACTACATCTTACTCACTTGAAAGCCGACCCAACACCTAACAACATGTGTGATTCTCTCCATCCAATTTCGCCGTCCAAGACCTCTAAATGACTCTTGAGACCAGCGTTCGATTTTATAGTTATCAGTTATATATGACAAATAAACTTAGTATCCTTCAATGTGTTGATCGGATTAATTCATTAATTCTAAAGAATTATTTTTTCTACAAAAACCACACTAAGCGTGAGGACACCAATGATCCATACTCCAGGACAGTGTCTAAAGTCACCAAGATGAAAGAAGAGACAATTTGTTCAGTGCTATATTACATGTTACCTTTTTTTTTTTTAATTCATCTATTTATTTTCAGGATTTGGGTGTTGGCTTTTTTTTTCTTTTTTTCTCAAGGCTTAGCAACACTTTCTGGGATATTTAAAGTAAAGGAATATTTGAGATTGAAAAATAATTATATTTTTGAGATTGAATATTGCATTAATATTTTTTTGGCATAGCAATTATTTTTCCAAATAGAAGTCCTACTATTTAACCCATATCTGGGAGAGAACAGATGGATTCCTGCCTTTCCTTACGTAATGTAATCAACTGGAATTCGAACACGTATTTACTGGCTTCTCATTCAGAGTCGCTATCCATTATAGTCTGGTCGATTTGGTGTACCCGGATAAAATGTTACCAAGACATGTTTTATATCACTGGAAGCGGAATTTTTATATCCTGAAGAAAATTAAAAAAAAAACTCTTCTTTCGTCCACCTTGGGAATTTTTTTACGGTAGTTTATCTGGGCACATGGTTCTTAGCGACTTGAGTACCACCATGTGCTTCCCCAGTGTAGATCTTCAAAGCTTGTTGTAAACAAGACAGTTTTTTTCGACAAGGCGATGAGTAATATTGTCATAGTTGTCATGCTTCTGGTTTTTATGATGACCTTTCACAAGATTTACATAACCAGCCCTCGACAACGGCATGCGCCGACATAACCCACATCTCCAAGACTGCATATTAGTTGGCAAATCAGAATGACTGTCTCTTGTTAGATCACGCTTGATATGAACATGTCAGATACATACATCCCTCCCTAATAAAGCGCTTCCAGTCTGTAAGATTTAAAGTCAATTCTTCCTAATACTTTCGATGTATGCTTCAGATTATCTTTAAGCCGCTTCCTGTGTTTGTGGTCACTTTCCTGTCTTTAGTTCCTTAGAGGAAAGTTGTCTGGGAAACCTGTTATCCCCCATTCTTACACTGTGACCATTCCATCTCTTCCGTTTGAGAATTGTAATTCTTCCTATGCTCTTCTATTCAGATCTTTGGTGGGTCACAGTGTCAAAGACTGACATTTGAGGTTAAGCATGAGCCGCAGGCATTTTAGAGACCTCGTAAATAATCAACCATACGTAGAAATAAATTCAACGACAATTTCATTAAAAAAAAAAAGAAAATAATTCACTCAGAAGGAAAATCTTCGAGAGTGCCGCCATTGAATATTATCCAAATATTAATCTACGTTCAATTTTGACCCCTATCACACATTTCAGAACAGAATCACAACTCTTCCAAGCCATGATACGCAACAGATATATCAGGAAAACAAAAGAAAACCACTGAATACGTCTTCACAACAATTCAAACAATATTTCTACATATGAAATTTCACTTCACGCATAAAAAGTAAATCAAGTAATTTTTCAGTTGACCCAATGAATATATATATATGAGCGTTACTAAATTCTTCTAGTAGCTAAAACCATTTTGTTTTTTGTTAAATAGATACTTTGTTTAAATAAATTCATTTAATTTTTTTTTTTTTGCCTTGAAAATGTACACACTGGATGAAACGCTTTTGGCTAAAAATACATACAGTTTTCGTATAGTCTTTTTCTACACATTAGTTCTGAGAATGTTTTTACACAGACACACACACTCACACACACACACATACACACATACACACACATATATATATATATATATATATATATAAAGACATTTTTATGTTTATACATTCTTTTTATAGATACAAATATTTAAATAAATGCTCTGTTTTTATAATAAACAGTATTAATAACATTTACCGGCCTGAATGGCCGAGAAATTTTCATATAAAATATTTGTTCTATGACAGGAATCGAACCTGTATCCTAAACGGAAACATATCGAGCCAATTATTTTAAGAATGTATAAAATAAAAGAATGTATGAACATAAAAATGTCTTAAAATAATTATCGGACTTTGTCCATTTCATGATGTGTGACGTCATTTGTTTACATTTGGATACGCTTTGAGCAGATATGAATGTACATGGGAGATTCATGGAAGATTGAAATTTAAAAGCAGTAAATTCGACCTTGCCAATCAAACGATTCCCCGTGGCTCGATCGGTTAAGGCACGTCAGGCTAAATGACGGGCCCGGTAAATGTTATTAATACTGTTTATTATTAAAAAAAAAAAAAAAACAGAGCATTTACTGAAAATTTGTATCTATAAAAAGAATGTATAAACATAAAAATGTCTTAAAATAATTGTCGGACTTTTTCCATTTCATAATATATATATATATATATATATATATATATATATATATATATATATATTACCGCTCGGAAACGAAGGACTTTACAGTAAGCAAAACTCTTTTCACCCTATTTTAAGGAAAGCACAACGATATCACTCGAAACGTATACAAAGTAGTTTCGAAAGAATTAATGAATTGTTTTTTCTACAAAAACCACATTAAGCTTGAGGACTCCGATGACCTATACTTCAGGACGGAGTCTAATGTCACCAAGAAGAAGAAGAAAGAGGAGACAATTTGTTCAGTGTTACATGTTACCTTTTTATTTTAATTCCTCTATTTATTTTCAGGATTTGGGCGTTGATTTTTTTTTCTCAAGGCTTACCAACACATTCTGGGCAATAGAATTATTTTTCAATCCCAAATATTCCTTGACTTTAAATATAAAGTCAAGGAATATTTGGGATTGAAAAATAATTCTATTTTTGCGATTTGAATAGTGCATTTACATACTATTTAACCCATGGGTGGGAGGGAACAGATGGATTCATACCTTTCCTTACGTAATGTAATCAATTGGAATTCGAACAGGAATTCACTGGCTTCTCATTCAGAATCGCTATCCATTATAATCTGGTCGATTTGGAGTATGTATAAGGTGTACCCGGAAAAAAATGTTACCAAAATATGTTTTATATCATCGGAAGCGGAATTCTTATATCCTGAAGAAAATAAAACGTCCTCTTTCATCCACCTTGGAAACTTTTTTCGTCCGTTTAATTCTGAGCACGAAAAAAAAAAACTAACACGTGAAACATGGTCCTTAGCGACTTGAGTAGTTTACATTTGAAAGTGCACATTCATGCACAGATCATTTCGAATGTGTCTTCCGAGTTATTCGAACATTATGATATCAGTTTCGAATATTTGAGGCTATGTCTTCGGATTGTGCAATATTATTCTCTAACTACTTCATATTCTTATAGATCAGCATTCAAGAGACAAATATATTTGAACGTGGAATTTATTTAGACTGTTCTGGTTTGGTTTGGTTTATTTTGTTTAACGGCATATCAACCTCAATGGGTTATTTAATGCCGACAACATTTGTAGGATAGATTCGTATGAATAGAGTATGTATTCTTTGCTGTAGATCGGTTTGGTTTATTTTGTTTTCCGGCATATCAACTTCAATGGGTTATTTAATGCTGACACAAATTTTTATTGCCGGTAATATTTTGCTTTGTCAAAAATCTGTTTCTGGTAATATATTTCCTTCAAAATTGTATTACTCGTAATATTTAACAAAAAAAAGTATTGCTGGTAATAGTTAATTATTTGCTCATAGTTGGGACCCTAACAGGTGCTACCCCATCGTGTCAGAGTAGACCTGGGAACATCAGGAATTTAGATGTGGTTCCACGCTCCTCAGACAGAGGCCTTGCTGCTGGACGTAGCTTAACGTCTTCCCCAGGATGCGGATGTAGTTTAACGTCTTACCCAGGACGCTTGGAATCTTCTGGATCAGTGAAGTGAAAAACCAATAGTGAACAAACCAAAGTGAATGGAAAGGAATAGAGGAATTTTTATTAATGCCTGCATTTTAACTTTTCTTCTTGAATACTGCTGATGAAAATATTTCATGTTGTATTATTTATGCTATCCACATATGTGCTTTGTTTTTTTTCGGGTTCTAAGAGGAATTTTGTTCTGTAAACAAATTTAAGAAATCTGAATATCAATATTACTCTTGTATTACTAATCGCAGGGTTATTGTAGGAGGACACTACATTATATATATATATATATATATATATTATATATATATATATATATATATATATATATATATATATAATGTTTTCCCAATTTTGCCTAGGACAGGAAATTAGGTTCAGGCTTGCCTCAAAGATTTCTTCGTAACAAAACTTCTTCAAGTAAGGAAAAAATGTCTTACGAATGGCGATGGGTTGTCCAAAATATTAACTACCATCTACGGGGAAATGTCGGCTCTGGAAAGGCTACTTCAGGAGCTTTACGAACACTCTTCTTTGTACATACAGCCTTGATGAGAAAACTTATCTATGTTGTGCTACAAGCAGATTGACTTCTCAGCTATCAGACTCAGATGATGTAGCAGTGGCAGACGAGGGTGATATTAATTTCGGCATAGAAGAGGACTTTGCTTCTGTGGAGGATGAAGCTGAGTTTGTCGATATTGAAGGAACTCTCGAGAGCAGTACATCTGATATGTTTCAAGATAATTTCCATCATGTGATGCAAGGCTATTTGCCTGAGAAACTAGAACAGTCTGATATGGATGAAATAATCGATTTGTATAATGTTATGGTCCGGTTCTTTCTACCACGGAGATAGTCCAAGGTAGAACCAATAAAGAAGAACTCGAACACAGGTATGGAATAACACATGTATACAGAGAAGTAGAAGTGTTAGTATGAACAAGCAGGTTTAGTAGAGAAAACAATGTAGTCTCGAGGAGTATCACTATTCCTATGTCTTAAAGTAATTGTCTGAACGCGACTCTGTATCGGACTGACTTTGACTCGACTCGTGACACGAATTGAACTACTGACTCGACTTGAACTACTGACGATATTTAGTTACCCCCACACGAGGGCGTCATGTGGCACAAGGCCGGTTTAACGTGGGATTTCCGAAGCCGTGGGCTCGGCCCAAAAATATGCCAATTGAACCCGTATAAACGGGTTCAGGGTCGGTTTACCTTTCAGAAAGAGACCTCGTTTGGGTTCCTCCACGCACTAAGGCAGAGAGTTCAACCGAACAGCCGGTCTGAAAGAGAACGACTGACGATATTCAGTCACCCTCTCACTGGGGCAGCATGTGACATAAGGTCGGTTATTTAATGTGGGATAGGCCCATTGAACCCGTATAAATAGGTTCAGGGACAGTTTACCTCCCAGAAAGAGACACCGCCCTTCGGTGTAGCCTCCATTGGGTTCCTCCACGCCCGAAGGCAGAGAATTCAACCGAACAGTCGGTCATGAAAACGAGCGACTGACGATATTCAGTCACCTCCTACTGGGGCAGCATGTGACACAAGGCCGGTTCTTTAATGGGGGATCTCCGAGCCCGTGGGCTCGACCACAAAATATGCCCATTGAACACGTATAAACGGGTTCAGGGTCGGTTTACCTTCCCGAAAGAGACACCGAACTTCGGCGTAGCCTCCTTCGTGTTCCTCCCCGCCAGAAGGCAGAGAGTTCAACCGAACAGCCGGTCAAGAAAGCGAACGACTGACGATATTCAGTCACCCCACCCACTGGGGCAGAATGTGGCACAAGGCCGGTTTTTTAATGAGGGATCTCCGAGCCCGTGGGCTCGGCCCAAAAATATGCCAATTGAACCCGTATAAACGGGTTCAAGGCCGGTTTACCTCCTCGAAAGAGACTCCGCCCGTCGGCGTAGCCTCGTTCGTGTTCCTCCCCGCCCGAAGGCAGAGCGTTCAACCGAACAGTCGGTCTGAAAGAGAACGACTGACGATATTCAGTCACCCTCCCACTGCGGAAGCATGTGACACAAGGTCGGTTATTTAATGTGGGATATCCGAGCCCGTGTGATCTGTCCAAAAATATGCCCATTAAACCCCTACAAACGGGCTCAGGGCCGGTTTAACTCCTCGAACGAGACTCCGCCCCTCGGCGTAGCCTCGTTCGGGTTCCTCTCCGCCCGAAGGCAGAGCGTTCAACCGAACAGTCGGTCAGAAAGTTAGCGACTGATACCTTGCCTACTCCTGAGGCGCAGTATTTATTAAGTATGGAATAGTCCATTATTATTATTATTATTATGTGTAAGATCCCATAACATATAATTGACCCCTAGCGCATGAGATCAGTACTGATGACATCGGCAAGTCTTCAACCACTGTGAATCTGCAAATGGTGCTTGATACTCTGATGTATCAGCAAATTAAGAAAAGCAAAGACAAGACTGGACTACGTCGACACGCTTATACTGTTTATTCGTGCCGAAAGAACAGGTGGTGTGGCGGTGGGGCAATGCTAAATTTGTTCACAGAAACCGGGCATTTCAACTACTCAAAGAGTGGGTGATTGTACTTACAATCGCCGATAGAACTGCTGAATTGCCCGAAAAGCATTCTAGGCTGCACCATCTGACCTCAGAATACGGGTTACATTCTGTGCGACGCAGTGACCGTTACTATGCACGTATATCAACTGATCTCATTACTGAAGAAGTGATGATGTGATCCATAAAGAGCAGAGGGGAGCTTACTAGGGGGTGAATGTTTACGAAATCAGTGAGATTGATGTGGGTGTATAGCATACACACCTCTGTCCAAATGCATGATACTGTGAGGCCATTGACAGGTCTTGCCCACAGAACCATTGAGCAGTACGTAGGGCTGACTAGCGCACGTCGGAAGAGAGAGCTTGTTGATATGACTCCTGTCTTCATTTCAGCACAAGCCCTTTGATTCAATCCATCCAGAACTATGTCAGTAACTTCTGGTTTGACAACATCCGATGGTGCTGGAATCAATTATAATATCGTCAGGGACATTATTCACTATATCCAGAAGAAGCTGGGCAACTAAAATAATTTAGGGAGGTCACTGAAAAGAAGTTCTTAAATACGTACGCTTGCTGAGCTGGGAAAACGTATAAAGATAGATGCTCAAAATAGCTATGTTGACTATAATGTTCCGTTTTCAAGTCTGGTTCTTTTGCTCGAAAGATGCGAAGATGTGACTCCGTTTTTCAAGTTCGAACACACTTCATTTCTAACATCAATCTTCAAGAATTTCCAAATAAGAAAGACATGCTGAAACATCATCTGACCAATGACGTATTTGAATCTCAGCCACATACTGACCCAATGTTTGTTTTAGGTGGAGGTGCTCTTGTCCACCGTGTGGAATAGTTGCCTAGGATGACATAAAGTGACGTGGTTGCTCAGTACCTGAGCTACGTTAACGGACATTGTTTCTGAAATGATCAAACTAGCTACTGAAGAAAAGTTAGTGAGATTAATAGCTGATAATACAGACAGTATTGTTATAATAATTTTTCACTTCTTTTTTCCCCAGTCTGACATCTACATGCGTCCCGAAGAGAAAAGATGAAGAATCTGTTCAGCATCCGTGAAATCGTAGAAATGACAAACTCCTACATTCTGCACAATTTGCCAGACATTAACGCAAAGTGCTTGATATGACTCAACGTCAGCTGTAGTTGCGCTTATTCATAAATCAAAGGAGATTCAGTCCTGCTGCGCTAATTCGGCTGATGCAACTGCTTCTCATGCCCAAGTTGCGTCTGTGGGGACGCAGATTTTTGTTAAAATGTATGAAGGAAAACCAGACAATACATTGGACTCCCTCAGGTACATAACATATATAGATTATGCTGCAACATGAACGAAGAAGTTACAGCCTGAACAACTGCATCCAAATAGACGGGCAGCTTTGTTCTACGGTCTCCGTGCCCATCTTCAAGCTATGATTTAAAGACTTTAGGTCATTGTCAATTTGATCCTTGCAGATATCAAATGAGAAACGGGTCTTTAGTCCCAGTTCTTACCGACCTAGATCCTGCTCCTAAGGATATACTGAGGTTTATACGTTGTAAGTGCATGATTTTGGCCAAGTATCCTTGCAGCACAAACAGCTGTGCTTGCCGGAAACATCTTCTTACGTGCATAACTGCATGGAATGATTGTAGGGGTACCAATTGTAACAGCAACATTAGTCTGGCTCTACAAGAAGAGGACGAATGGGAAGACGACGTTAATTTATTCGAAAATTTATTTTGAGTTATATGAGGCCATTTACATTTTTCTCTTTGTTACTTTTAGTGGTAGAGTTCGGAATATTTCAATACTCGCTTGTGGTATTGTATAACATTTTTTAATGGAGTGTTCTTTTCTGGGCCTAGTATTTTTACGAATGTGTTTGAATTAAAGATTTCAAATGGCTTAATTTTCTCTTTTTTTTGTACCAAGCATCACAATTTATTCAGATATAAAAGAAAAAGCTGTGAAAATATACACACACTTTTTTAATAAGCACCTTGTCAGGGTAAGCCATCAGTTTGCTTAGCAAAACATGACTTTAATACCTTATGTTGCTCAGTCGGTTGCTTGATGTAATGAGTTTTCTATGTATTTTATTTTCTTCATTCTCTAGTCATACCTTGCTTGTATTACACAAGACCGTCTAGGTCCTTACTGACCAGACTTCCAAAAAGGAAGAGATCAAAGTGAAGATAAAATTATGCGGTCAGTTTGTCTTTATTAACAACACATAACCCATCAAAATTTCATGCATCTCAGCATCAGTCGTTATTGACTTTGACGTCTGTCCTGAAAAATATACAGATATCACGTGACCATCTCGAAGGCTCCACACAGTGAATGCAAGGTCTGAGAGCAACATATGGGTTGATAATAAGTATTCTAAAATATTTGCCCGACTGCCATCTCTCTCTTTCTATCTCTCCTTGCAGACGTTTATATTTGTCAAATTCAGTTTGAAAAGACCTGTAAATTGTGGTTGTTTGATCAGCATTTAATTCACTAAGAGGCATATAGAGATTGTATTTCTTTTGTTTCATTTTGTTTTAATGTTAACTACTGTTTCACTGCTATATACATAACTACTGATATAGGCCAGTTGATAATTCTTAGAATCCGGCTACGTTTTAAATTATGTTCCTTATTTCAGATGTGGTTTGCAAATTACGCCGCCATAATTAAATTTTCCCAGGTGGTCCAAATGAGGACTTTTCAATTTTCAAAACAAGAGACCTTAACCTTTCTAAAAAAAAATACCATATTTAGCTTGGTAACATTTTTTTTCTCCGTGAACACTGATACCGACCAAACTATTACACAACCCGCACATCCCCCGGATTTGGTGAAATGATTAATTTCAAATGGGTGGGAATTTTTATCAGTTCCACTTAACATTGTTTTCAAATCATTCGCTGTTGAGGTACGGGTTCCTTCGCTTCTAAAATGTCCTTATTTCTGTTTTCCTCTTACTCGTGAAAGTTTGAAGGATTAATTAAATTTATTACGTTTAGAATGGCTGAGTCTCCGTCTTGCCGCTATCATGTTATTTTAAAATTAACTGCAATACTAGGATTTATGGTGCAGGCTTTTCTCTGTTCATTTATTTGTATATTTCTGAATTTTGGATGAGTCTCGTTTACATCATGTTTTGATGAATCAGAAATCATCCGAAATAAATACGATCTACTCTATTTTTTATCTTCAAGACGTAAGTATAATTTTAGCTTCGTTCACTGTAATCCCAACACTGTTGTGGAGGCCTCAACTCTAGGATAAATGACCCTACTTATGATGATTATATGGTTTTATTTAACTGTGTAAATCTTACATGAATAAAGCAGGTTGGAGAATAATGCGAATTGTCGGTTCTCTAGACATTCTTTTGCACTGAGACCACAAATTGTTGGCAGAGTATTTACAAACTGCTTCATTACATCACCATAGCGTATTCAATATCGAAGTGGTATAGGAAACAAAATATTTCTAGCTATGCTGTAATATCGTTCGCAATGACCAACCCAAAAACCGTTAGCGTCCTGGGTATGACGATAAAATACATCCGCGTCCTGGGTAAGACGATAAACTACATCCGCGTCCTGGGTAAGACGATAAACTACATCCGCGTCCTGGGTATGACGATAAACTACATCCGCGTCCTGGGTAAGACGATAAAACATCCGCGTCCTGGGTAAGACGATAAACTACATCCGCATCCTGGGTATGACGATAAACTACATCCGCGTCCTGGGTATGACGATAAACTACATCCGCATCCTGGGTATGACGATAAACTACATCCGCATCCTGGGTATGACGATAAACTACGTCCATCAGCAAGGCCTCTGATAAAAAGGTTTTGAGGAGCGTGGAATCACCTCTTAATTGCTGGTGTTCCCAGGTTCACCCTGACCCGGGGTTGGAGCACCGGTTAGAGTCCCAGCTATGGGCAAATAATTAACCTCTAAAATACTATGAAAGTGTAAAAATAGGTTTTAATACCAGAAATACTTTGTAAAAATTATTACCAGCAATAAATTTTTGAAGAGAAAATTATTACTAACAATACATAAAAAAAAAAAAAAATTACAAGCAATACATTTTTGAGAAAAAAAAATAACCACCTCTTAATTGCTGGTGTTCCCAGGTCCACCCTGACCCGGGGTGGTTTAATTACCTGTTATGTTCCCAGCTATGGGCAAATAGTTAACCCTGAAACGGAAAATGGGTTAAGAATGGGTTTTAATACCAGGAAATATATATATATATATATATATATATATATATATATATATATATATATATATATATAGTTGAATGATGGCATAATCCTTGCTTTCAGTTCATCTTTGGTGTTACAATAAGATTTGTTGGTCTCTTGCGTAACTACCCCTCACACATAATAATCAAGAGGTTGCAGTCTGAGTAGTTTAGTGGCAAGATGCAAGGGGTGATTTAATCGCAAAAATTGTCTGGCATCCATAACTGGGTTCTCTTGTTTGTGTGGCATAGTGCAGAGTCCTCTTGCCAGACATAAGGTCTTCCTGTAGCCACACTCTTGACCCAGAGTAGCACTACGTCCACGTGTCATTTGATGTAGGCCCTGTGGGAAGATGAATGGAGGCATAACGTAACTATCACTAGCAATCAATTGAAACACTATATATATCATCCAACTCTCTCTGAATCCTTTGCACTGTCTTCGGATTGAGACCCAAATACACTATATACCAGCAGGAATGAAAAGCACTAGAGTATGACGTTTCCAACTTTCTGGCGGGGTGAATTTTCTCATAGACGGTGCCCAACTGACCCTACTATGCCGTTCAATCGAGAAAATATGTAAAAAATAGAAGCAATGCGCACGCGCGAAATTAAAATGATAAAATGTCGAGAATTTACCCATTGCAGACTGTAAATGTTACCAGTTCTCAGCTCGCTATCTATGCTGATGACACAAATATTTACTCATGTCTTAGTAAGTCTGATCAGTTTGATAAGGTCAAATTGGCAGCTGATCTCAAAAATGACCTACGAGTTGTTATCAAAGAGTGGCTTGTTAATTTTAATGCCTCAAAGCTGAAACTGGTCTTTTTTTTTTTAATCATTTGAGACAACCCTTTTTATCTTCTATCACAATGGCTGATGCTAACCTCCAGGCGAGTGACTCATTGTACCTTCTTGGACTAACATTTTTCCCTGATATGAAGTGGAAAGAGAATATGGAATCAATTACTAAGTATGCGTCTAGGAATGTAGCTTTACTGTGTGAAGCTAAAAAATTCTTTGCCTGATCTGGCACTTGTAAAGCTAGAGGATAGCATGAGAAGTCAGGTACTTGCTGGCGTGGTAGAAAGAGTCGACAATTTTACCTGTTTATTTAGCAATGAACCATATAGGTCAGGTGTGAGGTTAAGGCCAGATAGTCTTTCAAGGCACAGTGCCTCCCCTGTCTTAATATTCATAAGTCCACCATTCATCCTTGCTTTGAATATTGCTGTCAGATATGGTCTGGTACATTTGCTATGTTGTTCCTCATTTTCCCAAATGACCTTCCTGATGTCAACAGTTCTCAGCTCAGTATCTATGCTGATGACACACCTGTCTTACTCCTGTCTTAATAGTGAGCCTGATCAATTTGATATGGTTAAATTGGCAGCTGATCTCAAAAATGATCTACAATTTGTTATCAAATGGGACAAAGGGTGACTTGAATTTTAATGCCTCCACGATGAAACTATTCTCTTTTAATCATCTAAGATAACCCTTTTTACTTTCCATCAGTATGGCTGATGCTAACCTCCACGAGAGTTACTCATTGTGCTTTCTTGGTCTAATGTTTTCCACTGATATAAAGTGGAAAGAGGATATTGAATCAATTGCTAAGTCTGCAGATAGTAAAGTTAGCTCACTATGTCAAGCTAGACAGTTTTTATTGCGGGAATCTATCTTACATATTTATAAGTCCACAATTCGTGCATTCTTTGAATATTGGTGCCATATCTGGTCTAGTGATATTGCTATATATTTAGAGATTCTTTATTGGATCCCAGCCTTATTCTAAGTTATAAATTTCTACTGGAAATTCCTAGTTTATTTTTTTATCTTATGTTAAGATAAGTTCATTTATGGTTTGTACTTTTGTCTTTTTCTTTGGTGCCTTAGGCTTGGGTTTCTTTTGTTTATTGTTTTTGTTATCTTCAAGGTTTCTTATTTAGTACCATCTGCAGTGTAGGGGTTATTGCAAACTACTTTGATTAGGAGCCTAAATAATGAGTTTTATCTTCACTGTTGAGTTTCAGGCCCAGTCTTTCAAGTTACAGTACCTCCACTGTCTTACATATTTATAAGTCTACCATTCATCCTTGCTTTGAATATTGCTGTCACATATGGTCCTGTGCTTTTGCTATGTTGTTCGTAATTTTCATAAAGGTCAACAGTTCTCAACTCGGTATATGCGATTACACATCTATTTACACGGGTTTTAATAGTAGTTTGATCGTTTCGATAAGATCAAATTGGCAGTTCATCTCGAAAATGATCTACAGTCTGTTGTTAAATGGGGCAAGAAATGGCTTAATTATAACGCTACCAAACAAAAAGGCTCTCTTTTAATCCCCAGAGAGAACTCTTTTTTAATTTTTATCATCATGGCTGATGCTAACTTGCAGGAGAGTGACTCATTGCGCCTCCTCGGACGAATATTTTCTGCAGATATGAAGAGCAAAAATTATATTGTTAAATCTGCAGCTAGGAAAGTTGGTTTATTATGTTGAGCGAGACAATATTTCTCTCCTAAATTTATCAATATTACATATTTATAATCTACCATTCGTCCAGTCTTTGCTGTCATATTTGCGTGGTGCTCCTGATGTATATTTAGAGATTTCTAATGAAATCGACAGAAGAATCTGCAATGTTATTACTCTTGACCTGACATCTCGGTTTCATCGAATTTTCAACGTAGCTTCCCTGCGTCTTTCTTTCATAGCAATTGTTGTGATGTACTTTTCTCTAGGGGATTTATAGTCCCCACTCCAAAAGACAAATTGAACACAAGGGAACTATTTAGGACTTCATAGAGACTTTGGGGTATTATGGTGGCTGTCGTAAGAATTGTATGTAGGAATGTGTTCTTTTGGTGCAAGGAATACTGTGGTATGTTTGGGTCAAAGATAGACTGAAGACCAGTTTTACCCTATCTCCGATTTTGGCCTTGTGCCACATTTTTTATTTTCAAAAGAAATATTACTTTCCTCCACGTCCGTAGATTGTATAAATGTAAGCGGATAGGCGGCAAGGTCTCATCATTTTACAGCTGAAATGACGTGATGTAACCGGAAGTTTTAGATTAATAATTTTTTTCGCTTTCTGATTACTTTTTAAATTTGATCTTCAAAAGTTTAAATCCAGTGTTAATCGTTGTCTTTTGTCTTCTTAATTTTTGTTCTTTTATTGTCTCCTCTACGTAATATAATTTTTTTCATATTCTCCAGCACTCAGTAACTCCTTGCGTCTTAGTGTAATTATTGCTTTGTTTAGGACGACGTTATTAAAAACATGTCATACGCTTCTTAAATCGCAGGTTGGTTACCACTTGAAAAAAAAAATAACTAAAACTACGCTTTTTAAGTAGCATAATATGCTATTTGACAGGCGTAGTTTTAGAAAGAGATGAATACATTAGGCGAAGTTTATTGTCTTGAAAAATGATTCCCAGGTTCCGCACAAAAAGATTTCACTATTAACTTGTAATATTTTAAAATGATGTAACTCTTAAATAATATTGGAATCAAATTGATGTCACCTATGAACAATTTCTTATTATCCTCGTAAGCAATAAAGGACACCTATTTTCTTGGTGTCCAGTAAAAGTTAACAAAGTCGATCGCGATGCTACAAGAAAAGTGGACATGAAATGGCCTGAAATTTATCACAGGTGTTTGTTACAATCATACAAACGATGCCTGCAACTTGCATCTCAAAAATGTTTTTTTTTTTACTTCTTTCGATAGCATATCTGATTCTTTAAGCAAAATCTATTTGAGATATCTGTCTATATTTCTGAGATGAGGTATTATGTACATCATTTACATCATTTGGACATTTATTTGTCCTCATTTTTGTCTGCCCATATTTCTGAGACAAGGTATTTTCATGTTTGGCAGTTTCGGCAATTTAGTATCTGCCCATATTTCTGAGATGATTATGATCATTTTACATCATTCGGACTATTGTCATCATGTTTTTAAATTCATTCGGACTATTTGTCTGCCCATATTTTGAGATGAGGAATTATGTACATATTTCATTTGGACAATGTTTGTCGGCATATTTTTAGTTTCGGCAATCTCCCATATTTCTGAGATGAGGTATTATGTACATCATTTACATCATTCGGACTATTGTCCTCATGTTTGTCACCATATTTATTACAAAGTTTCGGCCCAATAGTATCTGTCTGTATTTCTGAGATGAGGTATTATGTACACTATTTACATTATTCGGCTATTGTTCTCATCTTTGTCACCATATTTATTACAACGTTTCGAGTTTTCAGTATCTGTCTATATTTCTGAGATGGGGAATTTATTAGCATTGCAGAAGGAATATAAGAAATCTATTTATACTTGTGTAATGACAAAAATACGCAGGTGTAAGATTTCAGAAAGCTTGATTCAACTGTGAATACAAGGTTTGCGAACAATGTCCTTTTATCGTCAAAGTAAACAGAAATAGCCGTGTGAAAGAAGAGTGTAACAAAACAAGGGGAGACCACTCTTGATTATTCAGAACAACATGATTAGGCATGTTTTTATTTAACACGATTCCACTGAATTAAAATAAACAACTTAGCAATATCATCTTAAGCACAGTTCTCCTTATATATATATATATATATATATATATATATATATATATATATATAATATATTTATTTAAAAAAATTTATAACAGAAATATGTTATAAAATCACTACAAAAATAGCCATTTAGTTTCAACTTACACCCGGTGTCTTAATTACTTGATAAGACACTACTTTGTATTGAGCACCCTTTTAAGAATAGTAATTGTTTGTTATTGGAATTCATTCATATATACACCATATATATATATATATATATATATATATATATATATATATATATATATATATATATATATATATATATATAAAAATATATAATAAAAAAACAAACAAAAATCCTAATATGCTATTATGCTGTTTTAATGTTTAATGTCAACGTCGGACGTTTCGGTCTATCTCACACACGGTGAACACTAGACCTGGCTTCTTTAATATTTCCCCTTTTCTAGTAAAATTAATGCTCGACAAACGTACATATATGTTTTAGATCAAAATAAAATTCTTTTCGTTTTTCATTCAAAATACTCAAATTTTAGGAATACGTTTTCCCCACATCGCCCACGTGACGACGACGTGATCATATTTAAACGGAACGCTGATCTTATAAAAGATTTCAGTTATCTGTTTGGATTGGTATTGCTTTTATGTCCATCGTTTTTTTCATGTTGTATTATATATGGTCTATGTTAATTATGTTTTATGAATATGTCCTGAAGATGGTCTATTAGACCGAAACGTCCGACGTTGACATTAAACAAGCATAATCGCATATTAGGATTTTTGTTTGTTTTTTCAGTATATTTTTCTTCATAATGTCGGATCTATATCCATATATTTGCTTACATATATATATATATATATATATATATATATATATATATATATATAATGGTCACTTTATATTTATATTTACATACGCTTTCTCTGATATTGAGCACTTTATTAAATATAGCACACATAAAAATATATTTCACATATAAATATATATATATATATATATATATATATATATATATATATATATATATATATATTTGTCTCAGTGAATAATTTAAACAAGTTTTGTGTACTTACTTTTCAATACAATCCAGTGAGACATACTCTTTGAATGCTGCTAAAAAATATATATATATATATATATATATATATATATATATATATATATATATATTCATTCAGTATCTACTTCCTGAGTTTTGTTCCCTTATTTTGCTTCTCATTCAAATTCAACATATTTTTAATTTTTACCATGTTGAGCAGCAGTCAGTTCTCTCTGATAATAACCACTCTCAATTTTACCGTTTCTCATTAATTACTTCCTCCATCCCATCTTCAATATATCGTCTATTTTCTTTCAGTTTTAGTTCTCTTGTACGTTTCATTTCTCAGTGTTTCCGCCACTCTATGCGCATGCGCAATTGCTCGCGTCTCTCTGCCGATGAGAAACCCGTTGAGAATCGACGACGCTATTGTCGCGTGGTTAAGCAGATGTGGAAGCACAGACGAATTAATGACAAATTTCACCATGGGGAGTAAGATTGGTTGTAAGAAAAGGAAACGAGGTAGCGAACTTCTTTGTTAAGATTAAATTTGTCAGGCACAAGGTCAAACGCTTGGGAACGCAAGGGCACTAGCAAATTTAAAGTAAATATGAGAAAGGATTGTAAAAATGATAATAGATACAAAACAAAAAAAGAAAAAATAAGAGAGAAGTAGGTAGGGAAAAAGAGAATAACATAAAATGAAAATAAAAGGTATGAGAGGAAAATGGAAGAAGAGGAGGAGTAAAGGAAAAGGGAATTCTCGAAAATTATGTATGAGAGAGAGAGAGAGAGAGAGAGAGAGAGAGAGAGATAAGAATAAAGAGAATACTCGAAAGTTTCGTAGAAGGAGAAAAGAAGTAGAAACATAGAACAAAAATGAGGGGTGTAAAAAAAGAAAAAGAAAAAGAAAAAGAAAATGACAAAGAAAAAGAAAAAGAAAAAGAAAAAGAAAAAGAAAGGTCTTTCAACCTGCGGGATTGAAAGAGAAGATGTAAAGAAAAAAAAATAAAGAGAGAAAATTGTACAGGTGATAAGTAGAAAAATGTTGGAATTAGGATAATAAGTTTGGACACAAGCCAGATCAGTGCTTACTAAAAGAGCGTAGAAAATAGCAGGTGCCACTTTCTATGCACCAAGAGTCAGAACAATCGATTGATATCATTTTTCTTTTCTGTGGGGACACAAATCCTAGGAATGAAGGCGACGAGTAGGTCTCAGGTGCTCAAGATTCAGCATAAATCTTTCTTTTGTTTTCGATTGTCATTGTGAAATCCAAGTTACTATTCGAATGAAATGTTTGAAATAAAATCTATTTGAATAGTGTCTGACTCGAGCCGTTACGTGTGAAAACAGAAATGGCGGATAGGAAAAGAACAGAAGAGAAATACGGATAAAGAAAAGATGACTTCCAAGCATTTTTTTTTATTTGACCAATTTACAAGTAACTGTTTGTTGTAGTAAAGAAAAGAAAGAAAAACTGTAGACTTATAGTAGCAATAAACGCCTGCAAAAGGTTTCTTCTGTCTCTCGTACAGCCAAATCACACTTCAAACAATAATCCGTTGTAACAGACCAATAGGTAACGTAGAAACGACAAAATGGGGTTACAAATCTAACCTTCACTTCTGACCAGGAAAAACACCGCATGCTCGTTCACCACGACCAGAAAAATTCTCCCTTCGTAAGCGAAAAACAACGGCTTTTATTTACCGAGCGATTTTTTTCTGAATGGCCACACCATTCAGGGGAGGAAAGAACATTAGCATCGATTCTTATACTTGAAGTAGCAGAGTTTTGCTAACTAATTTCGGTCATTTTTTTTTCCTGTGAACCCTCCCCTGGTTAAGTTAGACTGTTTTATGTTTTCCTAGTTAGTGTGAGTAAGTGTTGTTCACGGCATTCTCTTTTGTTATGATCCAGGTTGAGTTTCGCAACCTCCCCAGTTTGTTTTTGGTCCAATTTCTTTTTTTTTTTCCAACTGGGTCAGACTTTGGATTTTCCCGCTCTACTGTTTATTTCACCTTCCCCACTCCATTAGTGAGTGCGCGGCTTGATTCTGTCTACCGACAGAATACAGCGGCCACTCTGGTTATTTTGAGGTATGGACGGGTCTCACTAACATCTGTTTTTAGTTGTTTTGGTTTTATTTTTTGGTTAGTTTATTGGGTTCGTTCCCTCCCCCATCATTTCATGTTTCATGGAATTTTTATTTATTTTTGTATCTAATCATGGTAAATTTTTATATCATGAGGTGTTTTTGTAGGTCCCCCTGTGAATATGTGGTATTGTGGTACATGTAGGACTGAATGGCGAGGGATGAGTTCTTTTGATTTGTTGGATCAATTGCACTGGATGAATGGATCGTGATTGTGATTAACTAGGACTGGGATAGTTAGTGACGACCAGCCTTCAACCCACTTCCCCTTCGGCCATGTGCCAAAATTATTGTACTATATCCATTTAATAAATATCTTCGGTCATTTTTTTGAGATTTGTATATCATGGGTTTTTTTCTCTAGCCCCCCACCCCGTGAATATGTGGTATTGTGGTATATGTAAATTTGAATGGTGATGGATAAGTTCTTTTGGTGAATGGATCAATTGTACTGGATGAATGGGTTGTGATTGGGATTAACTAGGAATAATAAATAAATTCGACCATTTTTTCTTCGGCACATCGCACACAAAACACGAACTCTTTTTCAAGGCGAGTGATTATATTTTCACTACACTATTACAACTCAAAATCTGTTTATCTAAAAACAAAAGAAAAGAAAAAACGATATAATTCATTGAAAGACGGTAGAAAGAATTCATCTCTTGTTTCTTGTTTACATTGGTTTTCCTGTTCCTTCTAAAGTCTTCTCATTTTCTTTCCCTTCCAGTAGACACTTTCGTCTTAGAGAAAATGAGTTCCCACCACCGTTTGAACAGAAAAAAAAAAATCCGCCGGTTGAAAATGAAAAAAATGACTAAAATGCCCATCCACCGGTTGAACAGTGGTAGAGAAAATGATAAATGCCCATCCGCCGCGAAAAAAGTGGTAGAGAAAAATGAAATGCCCATCCGCCGGTTGAACAGTGGTAGAGAAAAATGACTAAATGCCCATCCGCCGGTTGAACAGTGGTAGAGAAAAATGACTAAATGCCCATCCGCCGGTTGAACAGTGGTAGAGAAAAATGACTAAATGCCCATCCGCCGGTTGAACAGTGGTAGAGAAAAATGACTAAATGCCCATCCACCGGTTGAACAGTGGTAGAGATAAATGACTAAATGCCCATCCACCGGTTGAACAGTGGTAGAGAAAAATGAACAGTGGTAAATGCCCATCCACCGGTTGAACAGTGGTAGAGAAAAATGACTAAATGCCCATGAACCCATCCATCCCGGTTGAACAGTGGTAGAGAAAAATGACTAAATGCCCATCCACCGGTTGAACAGTGGTAGAGAAAAATGACTAAATGCCCATCCACCGGTTGAACAGTGGTAGAGAAAATGACTAAATGCCCATCCACCGGTTGAACAGTGGTAGAGAAAAATCCTAAATGCCCATCCACCGGTTGAACAGTGGTAGAGAAAAATGACTAAATGCCCATCCACCGGTTGAACAGTGGTAGAGAAAATGACTAAATGCCCATCCACCGGTTGAACAGTGGTAGAGAAAATGACTAAATGCCCATCCACCGGTTGAACAGTGGTAGAAAAAATGACTAAATGCCCATCCACCGGTTGAACAGTGGTAGAGAAAAATGACTAAATGCCCATCCACCGGTTGAACAGTGGTAGAGAAAAATGACTAAATGCCCATCCACCGGTTGAACAGTGGTAGAGAAAAATGACTAAATGCAGTGGTTGCAGAAAAAATGACTTAATCCATCCACCGGTTGAACAGTGGTAGAGAAAATGACTAAATGCCCATCCACCGGTTGAACAGTGGTAGAGAAAAATGACTAAATGCCCATCCACCGGTTGAACAGTGGTAGAGAAAATGACTAAATGCCCATCCACCGGTTGAACAGTGGTAGAGAAAAATGACTAAATGCCCATCCACCGGTTGAACAGTGGTAGAGAAAATGACTAAATGCCCATCCAAATCCACCGGTTGAACAGTGGTAGAGAAAAATGACTTAATGCCCATCCACCGGTTGAACAGTGGTAGAGAAAAATGACTAAATGCCCATCCACCGGTTGAACAGTGGTAGAGAAAAATGACTAAAAATGCCCATCCACCGGTTGAACAGTGGTAGAGAAAAATGACTAAATGCCCATCCACCGGTTGAACAGTGGTAGAAAAATGACTAAATGCCCATCCACCGGTTGAACAGTGGTAGAGAAAATGACTAAATGCCCATCCACCGGTTGAACAGTGGTAGAGAAAAATGACTAAATGCCCATCCACCGGTTGAACAGTGGTAGAGAAAAAAAATGACTGAAATGCCCATCCACCGGTTGAACAGTGGTAGAGAAAAATGACTAAATGCCCATCCACCGGTTGAACAGTGGTAGAGAAAAATGACTAAATGCCCATCCACCGGTTGAACAGTGGTAGAGAAAATGACTAAATGCCCATCCACCGGTTGAACAGTGGTAGAGAAAAATGACTAAATGCCCATCCACCGGTTGAACAGTGGTAGAGAAAAATGACTAAATGCCCATCCACCGGTTGAACAGTGGTAGAGAAAATGACTAAATGCCCATCCACCGGTTGAACAGTGGTAGAGAAAAATGACTAAATGCCCATCCACCGGTTGAACAGTGGTAGAGAAAATGACTAAATGCCCATCCACCGGTTGAACAGTGGTAGAGAAAAAATGGTAAATGCCCATCCACCGGTTGAAAGTGGTAGAGAAAATGAATAAATGCCCATCCACCGGTTGAACAGTAGAGAAAAATGACTAAATGCCCATCCACCGGTTGAACAGTGGTAGAGAAAAATGACTAAATGCCCATCCACCGGTTGAACAGTGGTGACTAAAGAGAAAATGACTAAATGCCCAGCCCACCGGTTGAACAGTGGTAGAGAAAATGACTAAATGCCCATCCACCGGTTGAACAGTGGTAGAGAAAAATGACTAAATGCCCATCCACCGGTTGAACAGTGGTAGAGAAAAATGACTAAATGCCCATCCACCGGTTGAACAGTGGTAGAGAAAAATGACTAAATGCCCATCCACCGGTTGAACAGTGGTAGAGAAAAATGACTAAATGCCCATCCACCGGTTGAACAGTGGTAGAGAAAAAACTAAATGCCCATCCACCGGTTGAACAGTGGTAGAGAAAATGACTAAATGCCCATCCACCGGTTGAACAGTGGTAGAGAAAAATGACAAATGCCCATCCACCGGTTGAACAGTGGTAGAGAAAAATGACTTAATGCCCAGCCCACCGGTTGAACAGTGGTAGAGAAAAATGACTAAATGCCCATCCACCGGTTGAACAGTGGTAGAGAAAAATGACTAAATGCCCATCCACCGGTTGAACAGTGGTAGAGAAAAAAATGATTTAAATGCCCATCCATCCCGGTTGAACAGTGGTAGAGAAAAACTAAATGCCCATCCACCGGTTGAACAGTGGTAGAGAAAAAGACTAAAAAATGAACTAAATGCCCATCCACCGGTTGAACAGTGGTAGAGAAAAAAATGACTAAATGCCCATCCACCGGTTGAACAGTGGTAGAGAAAATGACTAAATGCCCATCCACCGGTTGAACAGTGGTGAGAAAAAATGACTAAATGCCCAGCCACCGGTTGAACAGTGGTAGAGAAAAATGACTAAATGCCCATCCACCGGTTGAACAGTGGTAGAGAAAAATGACTAAATGCCCATCCACCGGTTGAACAGTGGTAGAGAAAATGACTAAATGCCCATCCACCGGTTGAACAGTGGTAGAGAAAAAATGACTAAATGCCCATCCACCGGTTGAACAGTGGTAGAGAAAAATGCCCATCCACCGGTTGAACAGTGGTAGAGAAAAATGCCCATCCACCGGTTGAACAGTGGTAGAGAAAAAAAATGACTAAATGCCCAGCCACCGGTTGAACAGTGGTAGAGAAAATGACTAAATGCCCATCCACCGGTTGAACAGTGGTAGAGAAAATGATTTAAATGCCCATCCACCGGTTGAACAGTGGTAGAGAAAAATGACTAAATGCCCATCCACCGGTTGAACAGTGGTAGAGAAAAAAAATGACTTAATGCCCATCCACCGGTTGAACAGTGGTAGAGAAAAATGACTAAATGCCCATCCACCGGTTGAACAGTGGTAGAAAATGACTTAATGCCCATCCACCGGTTGAACAGTGGTAGAGAAAAATGACTAAATGCCCATCCACCGGTTGAACAGTGGTAGAGAAAAATGACTAAATGCCCATCCACCGGTTGAACAGTGGAGAAAAATGACTAAATGCCCAACCGGTTGAACAGTGGTAGAGAAAAATGACTAAATGCCCATCCACCGGTTGAACAGTGGTAGAGAAAAATGACTTAATGCCCATCCACCGGTTGAACAGTGGTAGAGAAAAATGACGTAATGCCCATCCACCGGTTGAACAGTGGTAGAGAAAAATGACTAAATGCCCATCCACCGGTTGAACAGTGGTAGAGAAAATGACTTAATGCCCATCCACCGGTTGAACAGTGGTAGAGAAAAATGACTTAATGCCCATCCACCGGTTGAACAGTGGTAGAGAGAAAAATGACTAAATGCCCATCCACCGGTTGAACAGTGGTAGAGAAAAATGACTTAATGCCCATCCACCGGTTGAACAGTGGTAGAGATAAATGACTAAATGCCCATCCACCGGTTGAACAGTGGTAGAGAAAAATGACTAAATGCCCATCCACCGGTTGAACAGTGGTAGAGATAAATGACTAAATGCCCATCCACCGGTTGAACAGTGGTAGAGAAAAATGACTAAATGCCCATCCACCGGTTGAACAGTGGTAGAGAAAAATGACTAAATGCCCATCCACCGGTTGAACAGTGGTAGAGAAAAATGACTAAATGCCCATCCACCGGTTGAACAGTGGTAGAGAAAAATGACTAAATGCCCATCCACCGGTTGAACAGTGGTGGTACTAAAAAAATGAACAGTGGTTAAATGCCCATCCACCGGTTGAACAGTGGTAGAGAAAAATGACTAAATGCCCATCCACCGGTTGAACAGTGGTAGAGAAAAATGACTAGAAAAAAATGCCCATCCACCGGTTGAACAGTGGTAGAGATAAATGACTAAATGCCCATCCACCGGTTGAACAGTGGTAGAGAAAAATGACTTAATGCCCATCCACCGGTTGAACAGTGGTAGAGATAAATGACTAAATGCCCATCCACCGGTTGAACAGTGGTAGAGATAAATGACTAAATGCCCATCCACCGGTTGAACAGTGGTAGAGATAAATGACTAAATGCCCATCCACCGGTTGAACAGTGGTAGAGATAAATGACTAAATGCCCATCCACCGGTTGAACAGTGGTAGAGAAAAATGCTAAATGCCCATCCACCGGTTGAACAGTGGTAGAGAAAAATGACTTAATGCCCATCCACCGGTTGAACAGTGGTAGAGAAAAATGATTAAATGCCCATCCACCGGTTGAACAGTGGTAGAGAAAATGACTAAATGCCCATCCACCGGTTGAACAGTGGTAGAGAAAAATGACTAAATGCCCATCCACCGGTTGAACAGTGGTAGAAATGAAAAATGACTAGAGAAAATGCCCATCCACCGGTTGAACAGTGGTAGAGAAAAATGATTAAATGCCCATCCACCGGTTGAACAGTGGTAGAGAAAAATGACTAAATGCCCATCCACCGGTTGAACAGTGGTAGAGAAAAATGACTTAAATGCCCATCCACCGGTTGAACAGTGGTAGAGAAAAATGACTAAATGCCCATCCACCGGTTGAACAGTGGTAGAGAAAATGACTAAATGCCCATCCACCGGTTGAACAGTGGTAGAGAAAAATGACTAAATGCCCATCCACCGGTTGAACAGTGGTAGAGAGAAAAAAATTTAAATGCCCATCCACCGGTTGAACAGTGGTAGAGAAAAATGACTAAATGCCCATCCACCGGTTGAACAGTGGTAGAGAAAAATGACTAAATGCCCATCCACCGGTTGAACAGTGGTAGAGAAAAATGACTAAATGCCCATCCACCGGTTGAACAGTGGTAGAGAAAAATGACTAAATGCCCATCCACCGGTTGAACAGTGGTAGAGAAAAATGACTAAATGCCCATCCACCGGTTGAACAGTGGTAGAGAAAAATGACTTAAATGCCCATCCACCGGTTGAACAGTGGTAGAGAAAATGACTAAATGCCCATCCACCGGTTGAACAGTGGTAGAGAAAAATGACTAAATGCCCATCCACCGGTTGAACAGTGGTAGAGAAAATGACTTAATGCCCATCCACCGGTTGAACAGTGGTAGAGAAAAATGACTTAATGCCCATCCACCGGTTGAACAGTGGTAGAGAAAATGACTAAATGCCCATCCACCGGTTGAACAGTGGTAGAGAAAAATGACTAAATGCCCATCCACCGGTTGAACAGTGGTAGAGAAAAATGACTTTTAAATGCCCATCCACCGGTTGAACAGTGGTAGAGAAAAAATGACTAAATGCCCATCCACCGGTTGAACAGTGGTAGAGAAAAAACTTAATGCCCATCCACCGGTTGAACAGTGGTAGAGAAAATGACTTAATGCCCATCCACCGGTTGAACAGTGGTAGAGAGAAAAATGACTAAATGCCCATCCACCGGTTGAACAGTGGTAGAGAAAAATGACTAAATGCCCATCCACCGGTTGAACAGTGGTAGAGAAAAATGACTAAATGCCCATCCACCGGTTGAACAGTGGTAGAGAAAAAAAATGCCTAAATGCCCATCCACCGGTTGAACAGTGGTAGAGAAAATGGCGTAATGCCCAGCCACCGGTTGAACAGTGGTAGAGAAAAATGATTTAAATGCCCATCCACCGGTTGAACAGTGGTAGAGAAAAATGACTAAATGCCCATCCACCGGTTGAACAGTGGTAGAGAAAAATGACTAAATGCCCATCCACCGGTTGAACAGTGGTAGAGATAAATGACTAAATGCCCATCCGCCGGTTGAACAGTGGTAGAGAAAAATGACTAAATGCCCATCCACCGGTTGAACAGTGGTAGAGAAAAATGACTAAATGCCCATCCACCGGTTGAACAGTGGTAGAGAAAAATGACTTAATGCCCATCCACCGGTTGAACAGTGGTAGAGAAAAATGACTAAATGCCCAGCCACCGGTTGAACAGTGGTAGAGAAAATGATTAAATGCCCATCCACCGGTTGAACAGTGGTAGAGAAAAATGACTTAATGCCCATCCACCGGTTGAACAGTGGTAGAGATAAATGACTAAATGCCCATCCACCGGTTGAACAGTGGTAGAGATAAATGACTAAATGCCCATCCACCGGTTGAACAGTGGTAGAGAAAAATGAAAATGACTAAATGCCCAGCCACCGGTTGAACAGTGGTAGAGAAAAATGACTAAATGCCCATCCACCGGTTGAACAGTGGTAGAGAAAAATGACTAAATGCCCATCCACCGGTTGAACAGTGGTAGTTGAAAAAATGAGAAAAATTAAATGCCCATCCACCGGTTGAACAGTGGTAGAGAAAATGATTAAATGCCCATCCACCGGTTGAACAGTGGTAGAGAAAAATGACTAAATGCCCATCCACCGGTTGAACAGTGGTAGAGAAAAATGACTAAATGCCCATCCACCGGTTGAACAGTGGTAGAGAAAAAATGACTAAATGCCCATCCACCGGTTGAACAGTGGTAGAGAAAAAGAGAAAATGACTTAATGAACAGTGGTAGAGAAAAATGCCCCATCCGGTTGAACCGGTTGAACAGTGGTAGAGAAAAATGACTTAAATGCCCATCCACCGGTTGAACAGTGGTAGATGACTAAAAAAGAGTGGTAAAAAAAGTGGTAGAGAAAATGATAAATGCCCATCCACCGGTTGAACAGTGGTAGAGAAAATGACTAAATGCCCATCCACCGGTTGAACAGTGGTAGTTGAACAGTGGTAGAGAAAAATGACTAAATGCCCATCCACCGGTTGAACAGTGGTAGAGAAAAATGACTAAATGCCCAGCCACCGGTTGAACAGTGGTAGAGAAAATGACTTAGAGAAAAATGCCCATCCACCGGTTGAACAGTGGTAGAGAAAAAATGACTTAAATGCCCATCCACCGGTTGAACAGTGGTAGAAAAAAATGACTAAATGCCCATCCACCGGTTGAACAGTGGTAGAGAAAAATGACTTAATGCCCATCCACCCGGTTGAACAGTGGTAGAGAAAATGACTAAATGCCCATCCACCGGTTGAACAGTGGTAGAGAAAAAATGACTAAATGCCCATCCACCGGTTGAACAGTGGTAGAGAAAATGACTAAATGCCCATCCACCGGTTGAACAGTGGTAGAGAAAAATGACTAGAGAAAAATGCCCATCCACCGGTTGAACAGTGGTAGAGAAAATGATTTAAATGCCCATCCACCGGTTGAACAGTGGTAGAGAAAAATGACTAAATGCCCATCCACCGGTTGAACAGTGGTAGAGAAAATGACTAAATGCCCATCCACCGGTTGAACAGTGGTAGAGAAAAATGAGTTGAACAGTGGTAGAGAGAAAAAAAATGCCCATCCACCGGTTGAACAGTGGTAGAGAAAAATGACTAAATGCCCATCCACCGGTTGAACAGTGGTAGAGAAAAATGACTAAATGCCCATCCGCCGGTTGAACAGTGGTAGAGAAAAATGACTAAATGCCCATCCACCGGTTGAACAGTGGTAGAGAAAAATGACTAAATGCCCATCCACCGGTTGAACAGTGGTAGAGAAAAATGACTAAATGCCCATCCACCGGTTGAACAGTGGTAGAGAAAATGACTAAATGCCCATCCACCGGTTGAACAGTGGTAGAGAAAAAATGACTAAATGCCCATCCACCGGTTGAACAGTGGTAGAGAAAATGACTAAATGCCCATCCACCGGTTGAACAGTGGTAGAGAAAAATGACTAAATGCCCATCCACCGGTTGAACAGTGGTAGAGAGAAAATGAATAAATGCCCATCCACCGGTTGAACAGTGGTAGAGAAAAATGACTAAATGCCCATCCACCGGTTGAACAGTGGTAGAGAAAAAAATTAAATGCCCATCTCCCGGTTGAACAGTGGTGCCCATCTAAATGCCGGTTGAACAGTGGTAGAGAAAAATGACTAAATGCCCATCCACCGGTTGAACAGTGGTAGAGAAAAATGACTTAATGCCCATCCACCGGTTGAACAGTGGTAGAGAAAAATGACTAAATGCCCATCCACCGGTTGAACAGTGGTAGAGAAAAATGACTAAATGCCCATCCACCGGTTGAACAGTGGTAGAGAAAAATGACTAAATGCCCATCCACGGTTGAACAGTTAGAGAAAAATGACTAAATGCCCATCCACCGGTTGAACAGTGGTAGAGAAAAATGACTAAATGCCCATCCACCGGTTGAACAGTGGTAGAGAAAAATGACTAAATGCCCATCCACCGGTTGAACAGTGGTAGAGAAAAATGACAGAGGTAGAGAAAAATGACTAAATGCCCATCCACCGGTTGAACAGTGGTAGAGAAAAATGACTAAATGCCCATCCACCGGTTGAACAGTGGTAGAGAAAATGACTAAATGCCCATCCACCGGTTGTTGAACAGTGGTAGAGAAAAATGACTAAATGCCCATCCACCGGTTGAACAGTGGTAGAGAAAAATGACTAAATGCCCATCCACCGGTTGAACAGTGGTAGAGAAAAATGACTAAATGCCCATCCACCGGTTGAACAGTGGTAGAGAAAATGACTAAATGCCCATCCACCGGTTGAACAGTGGTAGAGAAAATGACTAAATGCCCATCCACCGGTTGAACAGTGGTAGAGAGAAAATGACTAAATGCCCATCCACCGGTTGAACAGTGGTAGAGAAAATGACTAAATGCCCATCCACCGGTTGAACAGTGGTAGAGAAAAATGAATAAATGCCCATCCACCGGTTGAACAGTGGTAGAGAAAAATGACTAAATGCCCATCCACCGGTTGAACAGTGGTAGAGAAAAATGAGAAAAATGCCCATCCACCGGTTGAACAGTGGTAGAGAAAATGACTAAATGCCCATCCACCGGTTGAACAGTGGTAGAGAAAAAATGATTTAAATGCCCATCCACCGGTTGAACGGTTGAACAGTGGTAGAGAAAAATGACTAAATGCCCATCCACCGGTTGAACAGTGGTAGAGAAAATGACTAAATGCCCATCCACCGGTTGAACAGTGGTAGAAAAATGACTAAATGCCCATCCACCGGTTGAACAGTGGTAGAGAAAAATGACTAAATGCCCATCCACCGGTTGAACAGTGGTAGAGAAAAATGATTTAAATGCCCATCCACCGGTTGAACAGTGGTAGAGAAAAAATGGCCACCGGTTGAACAGTTAGAGAAAAATGCCCATCCACCGGTTGAACAGTGGTAGAGAAAAATGACTAAATGCCCATCCACCGGTTGAACAGTGGTAGAGAAAAATGACTAAATGCCCATCCACCGGTTGAACAGTGGTAGAGAAAAATGACTAAATGCCCATCCACCGGTTGAACAGTGGTAGAGAAAAATGACTTAAATGCCCATCCACCGGTTGAACAGTGGTAGAGAAAATGATTAAATGCCCATCCACCGGTTGAACAGTGGTAGAGAAAAATGACTAAATGCCCATCCACCGGTTGAACAGTGGTAGAGAAAAATGAACAGTTGAACAGTGGAGAAAAATGACTAAATGCCCATCCACCGGTTGAACAGTGGTAGAGAGAAAAAATGACTAAATGCCCATCCACCGGTTGAACAGTGGTAGAGAAAAATGACTAAATGCCCATCCACCGGTTGAACAGTGGTAGAGAAAAATGACTAAATGCCCATCCACCGGTTGAACAGTGGTAGAGATTAAAAATGCCCAGCCACCGGTTGAACAGTGGTAGAGAAAAATGACTAAATGCCCATCCACCGGTTGAACAGTGGTAGAGAAAAATGATAATGCCCATCCACCGGTCCACCGGTTGAACAGTGGTAGAGAAAATGACTAAATGCCCATCCACCGGTTGAACAGTGGTAGAGAAAAATGACTAAATGCCCATCCACCGGTTGAACAGTGGTAGAGAAAAATGACTAAATGCCCATCCACCGGTTGAACAGTGGTAGAGAAAATGAAAAATGACTAAATGCCCATCCACCGGTTGAACAGTGGTAGAGAAAATGACTAAATGCCCATCCACCGGTTGAACAGTGGTAGAGAAAAATGACTAAATGCCCATCCACCGGTTGAACAGTGGTAGAGAAAAAATGACTAAATGCCCATCCACCGGTTGAACAGTGGTAGAGAAAAATGATTTAAATGCCCATCCACCGGTTGAACAGTGGTAGAGAAAATGACTAAATGCCCATCCACCGGTTGAACAGTGGTAGAGAAAATGAATAAATGCCCATCCACCGGTTGAACAGTGGTAGAGAAAATGACTAAATGCCCATCCACTGGTTGGTTGAACAGTGGTAGAGAAAAATGACTAAATGCCCATCCACCGGTTGAACAGTGGTAGAGAAAATGACTAAATGCCCATCCACCGGTTGAACAGTGGTAGAGAAAAATGACTAAATGCCCATCCACCGGTTGAACAGTGGTAGAGAAAATGACTAAAATGCCCATCCACCGGTTGAACAGTGGTAGAGAGAAAAAATGACTAAATGCCCATCCACCGGTTGAACAGTGGTAGAGAAAAATGACTAAATGCCCATCCACCGGTTGAACAGTGGTAGAGAAAAATGACTAAATGCCCATCCACCGGTTGAACAGTGGTAGAGAAAATGACTAAATGCCCATCCACCGGTTGAACAGTGGTAGAGAAAAATGACTAAATGCCCATCCACCGGTTGAACAGTGGTAGAGAAAATGACTAAATGCCCATCCACCGGTTGAACAGTGGTAGAGAAAAATGACTAAATGCCCATCCACCGGTTGAACAGTGGTAGAGAAAAATGACTAAATGCCCATCCACCGGTTGAACAGTGGTAGAGAAAATGACTAAATGCCCATCCACCGGTTGAACAGTGGTAGAGAAAAATGAATAAATGCCCATCCATCCCGGTTGAACAGAAAAATGGTAAAGCCCAAAAGTGGTAGAGAAAATGACTAAATGCCCATCCACCGGTTGAACAGTGGTAGAGAAAAATGACTAAATGCCCATCCACCGGTTGAACAGTGGTAGAGAAAATGACTAAATGCCCATCCACCGGTTGGTTGAACAGTGGTAGAGAAAAATGAATAAATGCCCATCCACCGGTTGAACAGTGGTAGAGAAAAATGATTAAATGCCCATCCACCGGTTGAACAGTGGTAGAGAAAAATGACTAAATGCCCATCCACCGGTTGAACAGTTGAACAGTGGTAGAGAAAAATGACGGTTAAATGCCCATCCACCGGTTGAACAGTGGTAGAGAAAAATGACTAAATGCCCATCCACCGGTTGAACAGTGGTAGAGAAAATGATTAAATGCCCATCCACCGGTTGAACAGTGGTAGAGAAAAATGACTAAATGCCCATCCACCGGTTGAACAGTGGTAGAGAAAAATGTAGACTAAATGCCCATCCACCGGTTGAACAGTGGTAGAGAAAAATGACTAAATGCCCATCCACCCGGTTGAACAGTGGTGGAGAGAAAATGACTAAATGCCCATCCACCGGTTGAACAGTGGTAGAGAAAAAAAATGACTAAATGCCCATCCACCGGTTGAACAGTGGTAGAGAAAATGACTAAATGCCCATCCACCGGTTGAACAGTGGTAGAGAAAAAATGACTAAATGCCCATCCACCGGTTGAACAGTGGTAGAGAAAAATGACTAAATGCCCATCCACCGGTTGAACAGTGGTAGAGAAAAATGATTAAATGCCCATCCGCCGGTTGAACAGTGGTAGAGAAAAATGACTAAATGCCCATCCACCGGTTGAACAGTGGTAGAGAAAAATGACTAAATGCCCATCCACCGGTTGAACAGTGGTAGAGAAAAATGACTAAATGCCCATCCACCGGTTGAACAGTGGTAGAGAAAAATGAACAGTGGTAGAGAAAAATGACTAAATGCCCATCCACCGGTTGAACAGTGGTAGAGAAAATTTTAAATGCCCATCCACCGGTTGAACAGTGGTGAACAGAGAAAAATGACTAAATGCCCATCCACCGGTTGAACAGTGGTAGAAAAATGACTGGTTAAATGCCCATCCACCGGTTGAACAGTGGTAGAAAAAATGACTAAATGCCCATCCACCGGTTGAACAGTGGTAGAGAAAAATGACTAAATGCCCATCCACCGGTTGAACAGTGGTAGAGAAAAATGACTAAATGCCCATCCACCGGTTGAACAGTGGTAGAGAAAAATGACTAAATGCCCATCCACCGGTTGAACAGTGGTAGAGAAAATGACTAAATGCCCATCCACCGGTTGAACAGTGGTAGAGAAAAATGACTAAATGCCCATCCACCGGTTGAACAGTGGTAGAGAAAAATTTAAATGCCCATCCACCGGTTGAACAGTGGTAGAGAAAAATGACTAAATGCCCATCCACCGGTTGAACAGTGGTAGAGAAAAATGACTAAATGCCCATCCACCGGTTGAACAGTGGTAGAGAAAAAAAATGCCCATCCGCCGGTTTGGTAGAGAAAATGCCCATCCAGCCGGTTGAACAGTGGTAGAGAAAATGACTAAATGCCCATCCACCGGTTGAACAGTGGTAGAGAAAATGACGTTAAATGCCCATCCACCGGTTGAACAGTGGTAGAGAAAAATGACTAAATGCCCATCCACCGGTTGAACAGTGGTAGAGAAAAATGACTAAATGCCCATCCACCGGTTGAACAGTGGTAGAGAAAAATGACTAAATGCCCATCCACCGGTTGAACAGTGGTAGAAAAAATGACTAATGCCCATCCACCGGTTGAACAGTGGTAGAGAAAAATGACTAAATGCCCATCCACCGGTTGAACAGTGGTAGAGAAAAATGACTAAATGCCCATCCAATGGTTGAACAGTGGTAGAGAAAAATGACTAAATGCCCATCCACCGGTTGAACAGTGGTAGAGAAAAATGACTAAATGCCCATCCACCGGTTGAACAGTGGTAGAAAAAATGACTAAATGCCCATCCACCGGTTGAACAGTGGTAGAGAAAAATGACTAAATGCCCATCCACCGGTTGAACAGTGGTAGAGAAAATGACGGTTGAACAAATGCAAAAAATCCGCCGGTTGAACAGTGGTAGAGAAAATGACTAAATGCCCATCCACCGGTTGAACAGTGGTAGAGAAAATGTTAAATGCCCATCCACCGGTTGAACAGTGGTAGAGAAAAATGACTAAATGCCCATCCACCGGTTGAACAGTGGTAGAAAAAATGACTAAATGCCCATCCGCCGGTTGAACAGTGGTAGAGAAAATGACTAAATGCCCATCCACCGGTTGAACAGTGGTAGAGAAAAAATGACTGGTTAAATGCCCATCCACCGGTTGAACAGTGGTAGAGAAAAATGACTAAATGCCCATAATCCATCCACCGTTTGAACAGTGGTAGAGAAAAATGACTAAATGCCCATCCACCTGGTTGAACAGTCCTAAAAAGGTAGAGAAAATGACTAAATGCCCATCCTTTTTGATAGTTGAACAGTGGTAGAGTTAAAAATGAAAAAAAATGCCCATCCGGGGTTGAACAAAAAAATCTAAATGCCCAACATCATTAAAACAGTGTTGAGAAAAAGATGTAAATGTTCCATCCTCCGGTTGAACAGTGGTAGAGAAAATGACTAAATGCCCATTTTTTGAACAGTGGTAGAAAAATGACTAAATGCCCATCCATCAACATGGCTCGTAGATATTGACTCCAGGAAAGTAGAGAAAATTCATCCATCCACCTTCTGAACAGTGGTAGCAAAAAATTTTAAATGCCCATATGAAATGAAAAACTGCCTAGAGAAAATGACTAAATTGCCCAGGCCCTCTCCAGTTGATTATCTTAAATACTAAATAAATCTACCATTGGTCCCTAGAGAATCTTAGACCCTCCTGCCACAAATGATCCTCCCGGTTAAACAGTTGTAGAGAAAATATTTCTTTTGCCCATCCTTGATGAAGAGTGATATAAAGAAAAATGAGCAATATGCCCATCCAGCCTGATCTGGTGGCTAGAGAAAAGAGAAAAATTAATTTCCCATCCACTTTTGAAGATTGGAGAAAATCGATAAAAAAATAATTCCGTTGAACAGTAGGGAGAAAATTTAATAAATCAAAGAAAGAAAAACAAGAAAAATGATCAAAGCTTCAAAAAAGCAGTGAACAACAACTATAACAAAAGAGGAAAAGCTTCCTTGTGTGCAGTCAATCATGACAAGTATCAGCACTCATCATCAGACAGGTTCATTTTAACGCTCCACAGAAAATTGTCCTACGAGACCTAAGTTTAAGCCTTGCTTGTTAAAACATTCATTCTTGAATTTGGTGACATTAGTGAGTTCAATTCCAGGGCCGGTCAGTGTGTAATTGAGATTATTATTATTATTACTTATTTTCATCCATTCTTGGAAGAGAAACTAGAATGATATCCCATGCCTTTTCCATGTTTCGAAATTTAAAAGGATGTAGATGTTAAGGAATAACCATTATCTATCCTATGAATATAATCTTAACAATACACCATCTCTTCTTTACTCCAAGCTACACCCGCATTCATCATAACTAGATACCTTCACTTATTCGGTATACAAAATTTTAAAATGAAAATCTTTCTAGAAGCTTTCATTTTAACTTTAATTTAAAGTTAAAGAATTTCAAATTTACTGTTTCCAGTAAGCAAAGTACTCTGTGGTATATTTGAAACAGAAATTATATTGATCGGAATCGATTTTTTTTCTTTAAAATCGATCAAAACAGACATTTTTGACAACTTTTAAACAAAAGTTAATTCGCGGTTCTAAAAGATTTGCAAAAATAAAATATATATTTCTGAAACGTTATTTGAGGAAAATAAACAAAAAGTTAAATTAATCAGATTTGTAACAAATATTACTTATAGCATAAAATGTGGCATACAAACATTTCTTGACTAAGTCGTCTTGTTTTTCTGATGTGTTAATCGATTTATTTACATTCCATCGACAGACGAATGTGTTCATAGTTAAGTATAGTGAAGCAGACGATAAATTTTGAGGTTTTCTTTTTTACCGCAAGGGGAAGAACCCTTAAAATACGTGGCATTTAAATGGTAGTTTTATCGATAAGTACATCCATACTTCAGAAATTCTGCACATAACCACACATACAAAAACAAATCGAAATTCTTTTAAAAATATTCGGATCGTCAGATTACAATATATGATTAATAAATATAGTTTTACTTAATACCAATATTTCCTAAGAATTATCTCATTGAAAATTAATTTTAAAAGATTTAAGAACTTTATTAATTATTCAGTTTAAAATTTTAAAAAATGAAAGGAAATCTTGTCAAAATTCATTCGTCGATATTTTTCTTCAGATAATATTGTCTTTAATATATATTATTCATAAAAGCAATTAAAAGCTTCTCTATTTAAATAATATCTTTTATTGCGTTTTTTTCTTTTGATATTTCGATTTCGAACAGATTTCGGTAAGACCCAGTCCTATTTAAAAAAAACAAAAAAAAAATCGCTGATTTATTCTTCAAAGAATCATTATTTTAACTAATATAATCACTAAAAATGATCTCGATTAATTTCTCAAGTTTTCATAAAATTAATTATGGGGTGGAACATTAAAATCTGACAATTATTTTTTTTTTTTTTTCAAGAACTTCCAAATTAATGTCTGCCAAAATTTGATATGCTAAAAGTTATTACAATCGCTGACGCAAGAAAAATAATTTCTTTTTTAATAAAAAAGGGGTAAAAAATTAATTAAATAATAAAAAAAATACTTTGATCCATACTCTTAATAATAAAATAAGGATGTTGATGATAAAACTACTTTTTCATTACGTTTCGAGCGTGTTTTCATCAGGGTATGCTGATTATTTTGCGTTTTCCTGGAGTTACCCAAACATAACTGTTTTAATATAAACCGCGAATATGTATTTGTTCTTGCGCTTTGTATTGGGTGAATTTAATACATAAAAAGAAACTGTTCCATGCATTTCCTAACAGTATAAATAGTGACTGGTTCATGCCTTTCCTAATAATGTAAAAACTGGCTGGTCCATGCTTTTCCTAATAGTATAAAAACAGACTGTTTCATCCCTTTCCTAATAGTATTATAAGAGTATTTTACCTGCTTTCCCTAATAGTATAAAAAGCGAATGTCTCACATATTTCTAAATATAAGGCAAGCTGTTTCATGCCTTTCCTCATAGTGTAAAACTGACAGGTCTATGCCTTTATTAATAGTATAAACAACGACTGTTACATATTTACCTAATAATATAAAAAGCAATTGGTTCATGCACTTCCACATGCTTTTCTTAATGGTACAAAAAGAGACGGTGCCATATCATTCCTAATAGTATTAAAAGAGTCTTGTACACGCCTTTTCTAATAATGAAAAATCACATTGGTTCATACTTTTCCTAGTACTATAAAAAGAGTATTGTTCATGCTTTTCCAGCCAGGTTCCCATTTTTTCTGGTCAGGAGATTGGATGTTTTGAGGCGCGTGGAACCACCTCTTAATTCCTGCTGTTCCCAGGTCTATCCGGATCAGTGGTGGTGGCATCTGCTAGAGAGTCACAGCTATTGGCAAATAGTTAACACCCAAACAAAACTGAACAGTACAAAATTACTGTTATGGGGTCCACCCCTTTTTCATATAAGTGGACTCAACCAGAGTGTTACTTGGACTGCTCCCGTTAAATACCCAGAGTCAGTATACAGAGTTGGACAGAGTGGGATTGAGATTGTGATTGAGTTGGAGGTAGAGTAATAGTGTGAGTTAACCACTTATAGAAATTACAGCTACAAGCACGTAGAATCTAAGGAAGTCCTACTTCGAGACTGTATATATATATATATATATATATATTATTATTGCTACTAACCGCGTTCCTGGATTTACTAACAGTATTACCAATTGTATTATTGTGTAAATACATTTATTTGTTATATTTTATTCCTGCGTTTGTCATTCATTGGAGACCGAATTTAATCTCGGAATCCACAACAATTATCAACAATAATTTTGAGATACACAATATATGTAAAAAAAAAAAACAAAAAAAAAACAACATACCGTTGCTCGGAAAGTATAAAAATATGTGCAACATATCTGTAGTTGAAAGCATAAAATTGCGCTCAAAATATATAGCTTTTGGCATTAGGAAATGAGTAGAGATATTGATATGCCGCCAAACAAAATCAAACATCAAAAACTATTACCCACCCTAGAAATTTCAGATGCCTCTTCTTCATGTTAAATATAGATTTCTCTTTTTCCCCTTTTTGTTCCCATTTTCTGTAAAATTCCGTTGTTGCTATTCGTATTCTCAGTATCCTTCTGCGGAACCACATATCTGTTGCTTCAAGTCTCTTCTTCTGTGAGCAGATTGTGTAGCATTCACTGCCATAGAGGAGGACAAATATCACAAAAATGTTCAGTTTAATGAATGTCTAACCCAATGCATGCATGCAGAGGCGGAAAATTTTAGATTTTATATTTTACAGAATACATGTTAAGTCTTAATATTTTAACTCCACTATAAACTAGGACATACACAAATTACACACGCGCATATATATATATATATATATATATATATATATATATATATATACGTGACAAAATATATTCTTAAGATGTGCTATATTTATGGGATAAAATGCTCAATATCAGAGATAGAAAGTGTGTAAATATATTTGAAAGAGAACAAAAAGACAAAACTTTGGAGGCGATTTTGTTTCATTCATAATAGATCAATCGCCAGGCCTGGCGATTGCATCTAGAAAAAAATATTTAATAATATGACATTGGGTGTTTATTTTTTCGCAATTGTTCAGCCAATTCGAGACATTTAAACGTTCTTTTATAGGACTTATTTTAAGTGGTCGAATTTTTTATGCAAGATTCTCAGTTACAAATGTCAGGATTCCAAATATATGGAATAATAATAAAAAAAAAAGAATATTAAAACGTGTGTCTAATGATTTTAAATTTTTAATCTTTTTTTTTTCTTATTATTTCAAAATATATATATATATATATATATATATATATATATATATATATATATATATATATATATATATATATATCAATATATGTATATATATATATATATATATATATATATATATATAAATATATTAATATATATATATATATATATGTATATATTTCAAATATATATGAAACATTAATTTGTATATGTATATATAAATATATATATATATATATATATATATATGTATATATATATATATATATATATATATATATATATACGTTATATATATAGGTGTATATATATAGTATATGTATATTAAATATATATATATGTATATATATATGTATAAATATATTATATATATATATATATATAGACATTACATATATATATATAAATATATGCATATGACATCATATATATACCTGATATTTTTATGCGTATATATATATATATATCAGAAATATATATTTTTATATATATATATTTCATATATATATATATATATATATGTTTATATATAAAATATATATATATATTTATATATTATATATATATATGTGTATATATATATATATATTTATATATTTATATATATTTAATATATAAATATATATATTTATATATATATATATAAATATATATATCATATATATATATATATATTTATATATATAAAATCATTTGATTTTTCCTAATATCGGAGAAACGGAGAATCGAACAGAATGTTTTGTACCACGGGCCTCGGTGACGAAGAAGAAACTGACTACACACGATTTAGCGCCACCTTTCACTCAGTTCCTTAATAATACCCGTCCAAGTATACGAATAGTCACGGAACAATGCTCCAAGAGGCACGTTTTCTGTTCTCCCTTAGCCGCTCCTCACGAGCATTAGGTGGGTCTTGGGGTATTGCGGGAAGCTCGACTGGAACCAATGGAATACGCAGGGAATGAGAAAATTTTAGCTACTTTAAAATTTTTTTGGCATGGCTAGTCTTGGCAAGAAGTGAGAGAGAAGAAACTTTCAGCATAGAACCTACGGTTGCATGTAGCCTGTTCAACTGTAAAATAAGACCAAGCCGACAATATAATACTACTCATAAATTTATAAAATCTAGAAAGCAAAGAGGAATGCCCATCAGAAGATGTTTTTCATTTTGTTTTTGTTTTTTTTTTGTTTTTGGGTGGTTGGTGGGGGTTGTTTTCTTGTTTTTTTTTAATTTTTTCGAAAAAGCAGTTTCGATAAAAAATAAACTACACCACGGAGCTACATTACTGCGATGAGAAAGTGACTGAAACCGAGATGCCAGGTCAGAACCAATAACATTGCGGATTCTTATTTCGATAGACTGAAATTGGATAACTATTAATGTTATGATCATATTGATTTGCATATACTATTTGAATGCACTAAATAAACCCACGCATATTTATTTCGTTATACAAAAATATTCGATTTCTCTATTTTATTCTTTCTCGTTTTAGATGTCTGTGTGTCGGGTGTATATACCTTTGGCTCAGCCATTCAAACAATGGATTTTCGAGGCCCTAAATTAACGGATAATATACAACCAAATGTCGATTATTCTCTTGGCTCTAATTGCATATATGCTAATAATGCTTCCTCTTATTTCTCCTTCCGTATGGAAAGATTTTATACATCGAAATGGATATTTGATCGTTCGGCTCATATTCATTACAGTAATTAAAACATGAGTAAGATGAATCAATTACCGCCTTGGAAATCGGAATCATACAAGAACATTTATAGCTTTTTTTTTCCCTCAAAATGTTGGTAAATTAATCTCAAGGTCAAGTTTAATGTAGATAATCCACGCATATACGGGTGGTTAAAGCAAAACATGCCATGGTCTAACGGATTATGCAGAAAGTTCCAGACATTAAATATGACCATAACCCATTAGGGTGATAAAGAAGAATCCTCAGAGACCATATACGCTTCATTAGTGTCGATCCAGCTCAATGATAGGCATTCAGTTTTTTAATATGAGAGTATCTATCTATCTATCTATCTATCTATCTATCTATCTATCTATCTCAAACTATTAATATCATTATCAGTCTGATCAGATCTATCTATCTATATCCTTTTTTTCTTTTGTTATTTTTTTTTTTTTTTTCCCTATCTATTTATATCCGTTTTCTTTCTTTTTAATTCCTATCAATTTATATACTTTTTCTTTCTTTTTTCTCCCTATCAATTTATATATATATTTTTCTTTCTTTTTTCTCCATGATATCAATTTATATACTATTTTATTTTTTTTTCCCTATCTATCTATCTATCTATCTATCTATCTATCTATCTATCTATTTTTCTTTGTTTAGAATTTTTTTCTTTTTTTCTCTATATTTATATCCTTTTATATTTGTTTATATATTTCTTTATTTTGTATATATCTATATATATCCTTTTATATTTATTTATTTTATTTCCTTTTTTTTTTTTTATTTATCTACCTATATCCTTTTTTATTTGTTTATTTTTTTCATTTCTATCTATCTATATATCTATCTATCTATCTATCTATCTATCTATCTCAAACTATTAATATCATTATCAGTCTGATCAGATCTATCTATCTATATCCTTTTTTAATTTTTATTTTCTTTTTTTTTATATATATCTATTTATATCCGTTTTCTTTATTTATATATATATCAATTTATATATTTTTCTTATATTTTTCTATATATCAATTTATATATTTTTCTTTCTTTAATTCTATATATCTATATATCTATCTATCTATCTATCTATCTATCTATCTATCTATCTATTTTTTTGTTTTTTTTTTTTTCATTTTTTCTCTATCTATTATATATCTTTTTATATTTGTTTATATTTATTTCTTTTATTATATATATCTGTATATATATATATTTTTATATTCTTTATTTTTTTTCCTTTTTATATTTTTATCCTTATATACCTATATCCTTTTTATTTGTTTATTTTTTCATTTTTATCTATCTATCTATCTATCTATCTATTATCTATCTATCTATTAATATCATTATCAGTCTGATCAATCTATCTATCTATATCCTTTTTTTCTTTGTTATTTTTGTTTTCTTTTTCTCCCTATCTATTTATATCCGTTTTCTTTCTTTTTTCTCCCTATCAATTTATATACTTTTTCTTTCTTTTTTCTCCCTATCAATTTATATACTTTTTCTTTCTTTTTTCTCCCTATCTATCTATCTATCTATCTATCTATCTATCTATCTATTCATCATTCTATATATCTATCTATCTTCTTTTTTTTCTTTGTTTAGTTAAAGAAATTTTGTTTTTCTCTCTATCTATTTATATCCTTTTATATTTGTTTATGTTTTTTTCTTTTGTCTCCCTATCTGTCTAAATCCTTTTCGGTTCTTTATTTTTTCTTTCCTTTTTTATCCTTTTTTATCCATATCTACCTATATCCTTTTATTTGTTTATTTTTTCATTTCTATCTATCTATGATCTATCTATCTATATATCTATCTGAAACATTAATAAATCATTATCAGTGTTATCAAAAATATCTATCTATATTTTATTTTTTCTTTTGTTATTTTTTTTGAAAAAATTTTTTTCTCCCTATCTATTTATATCCGTTTTCTTCATTTTTTCCCTAAATCAACGGATAATATACTTTTCTTTCTTTTTTTCTCTTATCAATTTATATACTTTATCTTTCTTTTTTCCTTCCTATCTATCTATTTTTATCTCATCTATCTATCTATCTATCTATCTATCTATCTATCTATCTATCTCAACATTAAGGTAATTAAAACATTTTTTCTTTGTACAAGAACATTTTTTCTTTTTTTTTCTCTCTATCTATTTATAAATTTTTATATTTGTTTATGTTTCTTTCTTTTGTCTCCCTATCTGTTCTATATCCTTTTCGTTCTTTATTTTCTTTCCTTTTATCCTTTTTATCCTTAGAGACCTATATCCTTTTTTATTTGTTTATTTTTCAGTTTTTAATATATCTATCTATCTATCTATCTATCTATCTATCTATCTATCTATCTATCTCAAACTATTAATATCATTATCAGTCTGATCAGATCTATCTATCTATATCCTTTTTTCTTTGTTATTTTTTCTTTCTTTTTTCTCCCTATCTATTTATATCCGTTTTCTTTCTTTTTTCTCCCTATCAATTTATATACTTTTTCTTTCTTTTTTCTCCCTATCAATTTATATACTTTTTCTTTCTTTTTTCTCCCTATCTATCTATCTATCTATCTATCTATCTATCTATCTATCTATCTATCTTCTTTTTTCTTTGTTTAGTTTTTCTTTCTTTTTCTCTCTATCTATTTATATCTTTTTATATTTGTTTATGTTTCTTTCTTTTGTCTCCCTATCTGTCTATATCCTTTTTCGTTCTTTATTTTTCTTTCCTTTTTTATCCTTTTTTTATCCTTATCTACCTATATCCTTTTTATTTGTTTATTTTTTTCATTTCTATCTATCTATCTATCTATCTATCTATCTATCTATCTATCTATCTATCTATCTCAAACTATTAATATCATTCTCAGTCTGATGCGATCTATCTATATCGTTTTTTCTTTGCTTATTTTTCTTTCTTTTTTCTCCCTATCTATTTATATCCTTTTTTTTCTTTATTTTTCTTTTTTTCTCCTTTTTATCCTATTTATATCCTTTTTTCTTTCTTTATTTTTCTTTCCTTTTTTATCCTTTTTTTATCCTTATCTACCTATGTCCTTTTTCTTTTGTTTATTTTCTCTTTCATTTCTCTCTCTCTCTCTCTCTCTATCTATCTATCTATCTATCTTAAACTATTAATATCATTCTCAGTCTGATCAGATCTATCTATCTATCTATATACTTTTTTCTTTGTTTATTTTTCTTTCTTTTTTCTCCCTATCTATTTATATCCTTTTTTCTTTCTTTTTTCTCCCTATCTATTTATATCCTTTTTTTTCTTTATTTTTCTTTCCTTTTTTATCCTTTTTTTTATCCTTATCTACCTATATCATTTTTATTTGTTTATTTTTCTTTCATTTCTTCTCTCTCTCTCTCTCTATCTCTTCTCTCTATCTATTTATCTATCTATCTATCTATCTATGTATCTGTCTATCTATCTCAAACTATTAATATCATTCTCAGTCTGATCAGATCTATCTATCTATATCCTTTTTTGTTTATTTTTCTTTGTTTTTTCTCCCTATCAATTTATATACTTTTTCTTTGTTTTTTCTCCCTATCTATCTATCTATCTATCTATCTATCTATCTATCTATCTATCTATCTATCTATCTTCTTTTTTCTTTGTTTAGTTTTTCTTTCTTTTTCTCTCTATCTATTTATATCTTTTTATATTTGTTTATGTTTCTTTCTTTTTTCTCCCTATCTGTCTATATCCTTTTTCGTTCTTTATTTTTCTCTCCTTTTTTATCCTTATCTACCTATATCCTTTTTATTTGTTTATTTTTTCTTTCATTTGTCTCTCTCTCTCTCACTCTCTCTCTCTCTCTCTCTTTCTCTCTCTCTATCTATCTATTTTTGATGTTTTTTTTTTTACAATTATGTTCCCCTTGAACAAAGCGCAAGTGACACTCGAGGTAGAGATCTACACAGATGTACAGATTATTGGAATATGTAGTGGAAGATGACAGTTAACCCTAGACTTGAACAGGTTAAAACTGTAGTTGTCGGTGAAACCTCCAATTGGGCGTCGGTTCCACGAAGTAGCGGTTCGTGGGAAGAATTTGGTCGAATGGAACTCATATTTTAACAATAGAATATGTTAGGAATGAGTGGGTTCGCTACAATGGGCGTGTCATGTTGGGTCTTAGACGTGAAGGTTAGAATTGATAAGACTAAAGAATGTCATTCATCCGAATACTTTCTATTTAAATAACGATAGAGCAACGAGTGGCTTGAAACGTTTTGTCTACAGGAAAGGGGTTTTAGGTTGGAAAATAATTCATTACCCACAAAAACGCGAAGACGCTTGTGGATTCTATATAGATTGGAAATTGACGGCTTCGCAACTCTTTCCTATATATGACAACATTACTCTATTCCTGGTGTGGCTTTTGTAATGTTTGAGGACAGTAGAAGCGAGAGACTTATTAGAGCGATACGGTACGATACTGGCACCGTACAGTCCTGGAGCGGTCCAGTAAACTAATTCCCAGTATCTTTAGCGATGTATCATATATAGGATTTCAACTTGAGGTTTGGGCATGAGTCCCACTAGGAAAGAGCAACCGTTCATCGCGGTATGTGTCGGTCCAACATCTGATCGGTGATACTGTCACAAGACCGAAAGTATGGGGAAACCCAGAGAGAATCGAGCTTAATATTTAATGATCAACTGATCTAGCTCGAGAAGCTTGTTAACCCTTACACAACGTCGAAGATTCCGCTCTGAGATGATGGTTGATCGATTCTCCGTATAACTTTGAGGTTTTGAACATCCATCTTTATTCCAAGAGTAATTCGAACGAATGCTCCCAGATTGGTATAAACATGGCAAATTAGACTTCACTTAAAAATATCTTCCTACAACATTTTAAAATTTTCTCTCCTTTCAATAGTAGCTCATGTTCTTTCATGTGACATGTCTCTTCAGGACATTAGCAATCATGGCCCTATTCATCAGAATTTCGATGATATTGTTACTTGGCTCGTTAAGTTTGTTGTCCGATGGTGTTTGCATGAATTTTTCATAGACGGCGCACCAAAGAAGGATCTACAAAGGTTTTCTGCTATTTCAATGCTGCCGTAGTTAAACTAATTTTAAATGATGCCCCGGTCACGATACATTTTTCCGCCATTTTACACAACATAATTAAATAATTTAAGCATCGCATATCGATTATTTAACGATAATAAAAGAAAGGAGTTTGTAGACGGAGTGACATTAGCCAGTATTCGTGAAAAAAAAAGGAAAGAAAAACATTAAAAAATAAGAAAAAAAAAAATCAAAAGCCAACATTGAATATAACCGGCCATTATATCAAACATCTTTCCTACCAACAGTAATTCTGCTGATTTGTATTCCAGGCTGAAGTGAGCCTTCACCACTATAGTAACTTTCTTTTACTTTCTTTTTGTATCATGAAAACGTCAAAGTTGTTTTAGAGGAACCAATCGTGCCTTGAAATCTGGATGCTTAACATTCTACCCTCTTCTTGGCTGAATCTTTCCCCTATAGTCTAGCTACAAATAATAATTGAAATTAATTTTGAATAATTTTCTGTCAGTTTAGCTGAGCCGTTTAAATTCATTTACAGTAATTTAATAAAAGTGAATGACTTTGCGATTTCAGCTAGCATTCTGAAAGCGGCGGCCAACAGTTTTGCATGATTTGTGAGCAAATATAATCAGAAGTTATGCCACACAAGTTCTTGATGTTTCTTGAAAATTGATGACGTGTCGATTCCAAAGGTCGAAGTAAAAAAGCAAATAAAAAAAAAACGGACAACAGAAAAAAACTCTTATTTAACTGTATAACCATAATAATATATTAGTCAAGGGAATTATCTTAGTATCATATCGGCATAATTTATTTATCTGCACTCATTTGAATGAAGAGTTTAAAAATATCTATCGATTAATCCAAGTTTGTATATATGTTTATTCATCTCAATAAGTTTATACGAGATCTGCCCGGAACCTATCCGTTTATATTTTTAGATATTGGGATTCTGTTTCACGGCATTTATCTAGGTTGGCAACTAATCAAACATAGACGTGACGTTTTTGTTTTGTTTTTTGTTGTTTCAAAGGTCATATGAACAATAGACGGAATTTTCTATACTTTAAAATATTTTATAAATAAGAAAAAAAAAAGCTGTAAACTACGAATAGTTGTCGATAATCACAGAAGTACATTTTATATTAGTTATATTATTAAAACTGTTATCTTCATCTTCATTGCCATATCCACAAAGTTTCGACCGTTATACACTCCGGCCTTCTTCGGGTGATTGGAATTTTGAACCGAACCCTTTATTTCGTCCACCGGGGTAGATTGTTCTAGTTCCGCGTGCCATGCTTCTTCTGGATGTCTCAGTTATTTCCCTTTAACTCAGCTATCAAAGTTTGGTTCAACAATGCTGTGGCCTGCTATTGAACTAACAACTTTTGGGTATAGTCACTGGATCTTACCAACGTCTTTATCAACTGGGCCATATAAGCTTGAGACAAGACACATGGCCCAGTGGCTTGCTCTGCTTAGCTTTTGAAATGACTCTTTGGCCATCCCAATACGTCTTTGGATTTCAGTGTCGTATAATTCCAATATTTGACCCAGAAAATTTCATCTGCCTCTTCCTGATGTTAAGTATAAGCCTCCTTGTTTGCACCCTTACCAAAACCTCATCGTTGCTCACACGCTCGGTCCATGATATCCTTAGCATCCTTCTGTAGAAACATATGTCCGTTGTCTCGAGACTCTTCTTCATCTCTGAGAAGACCATCCAACATTCGCTGCCGTAAAGGAGGATAGATGTCATGTAGCAGCTCAATACTCTTCTTTGTCACCAAAGAAATCCTCTTGTCTCGTAATGCTCAGCCTAGCTTTTAGAACACGTCCATGGCCATCCCAATACGTCTTCGGATCTCAGCGTCGCACTTTCCGTCCTCCGTCAAAAAATTCCCAGATATTTAAACTTCTGCACATATTTCATTTTAGTGTCCCCCGACCTGCAAATCGCATTTCGTGTTTATCGTTTTACTTAAGACCATGCATTCTGTTCTCTTAAAGTTTATGCTTAGTCCTTTCTTCTTGCCCTCCTTCGTTACCTTCTGTGTGAAGTTTTGTAATTTTTTTTTCCATGGCTGCTATGAGTACTCTCTCCTTTGCGTATCTTGTATGTTGTTACGATTGTGACCACCAATGCTGAATCCTTGTAGGATTTCCAATTCTCTCGGAATTAGTACCAACTTAATCAGTGTAGCTTTAACTAAGATTACTTCCACAGGACAATGACTTAGAGAGTAAAAGCCCTGTTTT
>CAHIKZ030002150.1:402500-405000 GCA_903632075.3 Acanthosepion pharaonis
CTAGAAAAATGCGTACCTGGACATTTTCGCCCAAAGAAAAAATGCGTCCCTGGACATTTGCGTCCCTAGACAAATGCGTCTCTGGACATTTGCGCCCCAAGAAAAAATGCGTCCCAGGACATTTCCGTCCCTAGACAAATGCGTCCCTGGACATTTGTGTCCATAGACAAATGCGTCCCTGGACATTTGCGCCCCAAGAAAAAATGCGTCCCTGTATTTTTCCTCGTCCACAAATAATTTTCCACTAGCGTTTGATTTTCGGAATTCAGCCATAGGTTCCAAATAAAAATATAATCTATGAAATCGAGAATCTATCAGATGTTTGAGGTACGCACTGCTGAAGTGCACTGGAACTGCTAGCTTAATTTCCCCTTGCTTTAAAAAAGAAAATCTTCTCTCTTTTTTATTTGTGGTAACTACCTTTCTGCTTGTTTAGGGTAATTAAAGGTATGAGTGTGCAAATTTCTATATTAAACAACTCTTTAAAAAAAAAAAAAAAAGCTAACTTCAGAACATTATCAGAGGTACGTATTTGTCTAAGGAGGCAAATGTCCAGGGACACAATTGTCTGGGACGCAATTGTCTGGTACGCAATTGTCTGGGACGCAAATGTCCGTTCACCGAAAGAATAATCAGACTCAGAATTCGTTGGACACCTAATGAGGAGGAGGGTTTCGAAAATTTAACCTGAAGGAGCATATTGAAGGCAGGAACTTCAGACATGACAAGCTTGTATGAATGGATGGGTGAATGGCGGGAAAATAGCAAAGGCAGAAACACAGCTAAACGCCACGGGAGATAGGAAGTTGTGCCCAGCTATGATCGCCTATTAGAAGGATACATTCGTCATTATAATTAGTTGCCCAAAACAGAAATCATGTATGACTCAGGATTTGTGATAATTATTCTTGCCTTCTTTCTCAATAGGAATAGATAAGTTCACCTATTGTCTGATTGATTCTTCTTCCCGGTCTTTTTTAACAGGAGGTTTATTCCTTGTTTCCTGTTTTGGATTGCATTTCCGGTTCCTTCTAAAGTTTAAAAGAACTCTATAATTTTGGAAATTGGATTTTCTAGTTATTTATTTATTTATTTTTTCCTAAATGGGAGTAGATAGGTTCGCCTATCGTTCGGGTTAAACTCCCGGTCTTTTGATCAGGAGTAGAGGTTTATCCATTGTTTGTTGCTTAGGGTTGGGTTTCCGGTTCCTTCTGAAGTATTTTCCTTCTCTTTAACTCCCAGGGATTCCTTACGTCTTAATGACATTATCGCCTTGCTTGGGGTGAATTTATAAAAAATAAAATAAAATAAATAAAAAGAAGATTATTTTCCTTTAAACCTTATAGTGTCTAATATCCTATGTCCATAATATTCTAAACATTCATCAGTAAAAACCAATTCCCCGTCGTTTCAATTATTTTCAGGTGTAAGGAATTTTTTCAGAGATGGCTGCCATATATAGAAAGAACGAAATTACATTTTTCTCAAGTAGTATTTTTTTAAAACGTTATTTATTTCATCCCTTACGGCCAATATAAAAAGAGTTAGTAATAAACTCTAAAATGCCATTCATGAGTTTTATTTTGACATTTATTACGTTTTATTTTTCTTACCTTTTCTGTTTGTCAATATTTTTGTCTATTTTTCCACATTTTTTTTTCTGTTTGATCCGATTTTTTTAATGTTCTTTTTTTGTCGTCTCTTTTAATTTTCGCTTGCTGTGAAAGATAATCTATCAAATTCATTGAGCTAATTAATTTGTCTTTTCTATACTGTTTAGTCATTTTTAGTCAGCACTAGCAGTAGAGCCCGGCGTTGCCCGGGGATGTAACAGTAAGATATAGATCAAGTATCAACCATCATAAAGACTGAAAAATAAAATTGACAAAGATTATTGTTTAAGCTTGACGGACACGCAATTTTTCTTTTTTTCTTTTTTTTTTTCACGAATTGGTCAAACCCAAATTAAAACAAAAACATTGTTTTCAATCGTTATGAGTCTACTTATTGAATAGAATTTTATTATAAACAATTGTATTGTAAATGGAATTTTTAAAGCATTCTGAATATAACAATAAAGAAAAAAGTGTGCAAGACAATAAGAAACACTACCTGCCAAAAGAAAAGTGAAGTTTGGTTGAAATCGGTTGAAAAATGTAGGAAATCCGTTCCCATATATAAACGAACACACACACACACACACACACACACACACACACACACACACACACACACACACAACATGGGTTTTATAATAAATATAATTCGATATGAGTTGTCCCCCTTTCATTATAGCGATGCCTCTTCATCGTGTTTTCAAATTGATTTCATGCAAAAACAATTGTGTTTTTCCAATTTTTGGCGCTGTCAGAACCACCGCAAGGTAATTTTATGTAGTCCTGTGAAGTTTTGTTGAAATCGGTTGAAAATGTAGGAAATCCAATATATAAACGAACAGAGACACACACACACACACACACACACACACACACACACACAC
>CAHIKZ030002150.1:412500-417500 GCA_903632075.3 Acanthosepion pharaonis
TTGTAAGTAGTACACCACAGCATCTATCTACCTTTTTATTTTTATATCCTATCTATCTATCTATATATCTATCTGTCTGTCGGGAGCTTATTTATAAGTGGGCAGAAAAAGAATGGAGTCCAGAAGTGGAGTTTCAGATGATTTAACAAAAAGAAACCTTTAAGAGACGTAACAATTTAATTTCCATAATGACCGCAACCTCTTGCCCGTTTAACAGACACAGAAAAAAAAAAAAGTCATTCAGTGCTGAGTAGTAGAGGAATTTATACGTGTTCATACACTGTTATCTGGAGATAAATGAAAGGGATGTGCAATGGTAGTTTAATATCAAATTTTGTATTAAATTTGTTAAACTTGCTCCTGAAAGTTTAGACATATAAAAAATGGTTGGTGATGAAAAGACCACGGACCGTTCAAGAAACGGCGAAATGTGTACGTTGACTGAAGAAGCGAATAGGCAAGAACAGGTGCAAATGTTTATTTGTAAATGCTTAAAAGATTAAGAGAATCTGTTCTGAGGAAGAAAGAAAAGAATCAGAGCCTTGCTCGACAAATTAGATTCTTCACTATGGTAATGTTCCTGCATGTAATGCGTTAGGAGATACTGATTTCATATCTAATCAAACCGTTAATAAGATGAGGTATACACCTAAATCGACATAGTTGGCCCCTTGTCATTTTTGTCTACTAAAATTCAAAAATGCATTAAAAGGAAATAAAATTATTGACATACCAGATACCCAGCCACGAGTGTGTACATTACTGATAGATATGCTGGAAAACCATTTTCGTGAATGTTTCTGGCAATGACATCATCGTTTGATCAACAGCAGAAGGAGAGCAAATTGAAAGTGTATGCAACCAATAGGAGCCAAGCAATTAAAACTCCATTTATAGGGTCAAACCTGGAATTATACAGCGACACACCGTATATTTATCTGCAATAGTTACAATATTATATGGTACAATTTAAAGTCATCAAATAAATTATTGTAATTATATTCTATATTTTTTCCAACAAAAAAATATTATATAATGAAAATCGCATCTGTCTATATTTCTGAGATGAGGTATTATGTACACTATTTACATTATTCGGACTATTGTCCTCATATTTGTCGCCATATTTATTACAACTTTTCAGCCTTTCAGTATCTGTCTATATTTCTGAGATGAGTTATTATGAACACTATTTACATTATTCGGACTATTGTTTTCATCATTTTCGCCATATTTATTACAACGTTTGGCCTTTATGTATCTGTCTATATTTCTGAGAAACTATTAAAATTATTCTTCAGTGAGCGAAATCTACATTTTCCAACTCCCTAAAGAAGGTTGGAGCGTACAACGTCCGAGACGTTGTGATAAACATCCGACAAAGATGAGGACAATAGTCCGAATAATGTAAATTTGTACATAATAAGTTCATCTCAAAAAATATAGACAGATTGAAAGGCCGAAAAGTTGTAATAAATATGTAAATAATGAAAAATATATATATATATATATATATATATATATATATATATATATATATATATATACTACTTTTTAGGACATAAGTTCCTAGCTTTAATTGAAAAAACACTTTCCTACTAAAAACAGACTTAGCAAGATTTTTAATAAAACCACCTTAAAATTAAGTTACAGTTGCAATGAAAATCTAGAAAGAATCATAAAAAAAACATAATAATAAAATCGTAGAAACACACGCGCACCAAAACAGTTTTAATAAAAATACTAAACTAAAATCAGACAAAAATAATGAAAAATTATGTGATTGTAGTAACCCTGAAGACTGCCCGTTGGTAAATAAATACCTCATAAAATCCGTAGTATACCAATGCACTATCTCATCCATTGAGAGTCCTAACACTGATAGGATATACTATATTGGGTCAACGAAGAATGAATTTAAAATTAGGTGGAGGCAACATAAAAGCTCCTTCAATAATATTAGAAGTAGAAATCAGACATCTCTATCCAAATATTTTTGGCATTTAAAAGGAATGAATAAAACACCAAAAGTAAATTGGAAAATAAAACCTGGGATGACCCATGCCCTTTATGCCTACATGAAATACTACACATAATTAAGTTACTAAATAATTAAAATTTAGTAAACCATAGACATGAGTTAAAAGTTTTTTTGCCGACATCAACAAAATTTCGCATTAAATAAAATTTATTAAACCACAGACATGAGTTAACGTTTTTTTTGCCGACATCAACAAAATTTCGCATTAAATAATTAGCATAAAAAAAATCAAATTTCATAGTTTAATAAAGGGTTAAAAAGATTTTTAACCCAATCATTAAAGAAAAACCCTTTATGAAGTCAAAAAAAAAAAACAAATTGTAGTTCAGTGCGACGCATTAATATAGGAAACAGCCCGTTGAAAAAAAAAAAAATAAATAAAATAAAATAAAACAAAATTATCCAGACACTTAACAACATACTATGGTGCCAAAATCTATCTTGAAAGAATGAACAGACGATGACGTACAGGAAATGACATCATTCGCTTTGAAATAGACACCCCACCCTACCTCAGCTTGACCTCTCCCTGAAGTTGACTGAAATGTGATAAAAAATTAACTCTTAGGCTTTTTTTATAAAAAATGGTCACCCCATAATTTCCATAGTAACGAATGAAAATGCTTATAACGATACGTAAATTTCATGCAATTTCAAAAAATGGTTATTCCTAAATTTTCACTTGAGGATGAAACAGGGCTTGTTACTTTAATTCAATTTAATTTTAATTATTAAATGGATAGTTTCTTTTTTTTTGAAACATGAGAACTCTTATGTAGCGAAGGAAAATATTTTAAAAAATAATCATAATATATATATATATATATATATATATATATATATATATATATATATATATACAAAAATGTATAAAAGTTAATATTTATTTATTTGAAAATTGCCTTTATGATAAAATCGGACGTCAACAGTCACAGAGATAGGGAAATATTTTCCACTATATGAAATATATATAAATATGATATGATAGGCAAAAGTAAACTAATAGAGATAGATAATATTTGAAGAGATATATCTTAGTTTTTTTATGTGCTGTGTCCTTTCAGGACAAGTCTTCAACATTTGAACTTCAACTTATCCTTTTTTATGCCGTTCATTCTTTCAGGCCGTAGTCGATCCTTTTTCCATTTTTTTATTCAAATTTTTTACAAAATGACCTTTCAGGCCGTAGTCGATCATGGTTCTTCCAAACCACGTTCTGCCATCCACTTGCTTTTTCCCGCCAGGTATGTCATGCGTTGCTTTCCCTTGTGTCCTTTTCCCTCTATTGGATTTGTAAGTATTAGATTCTCCAGGCTCTCTTTTCTAATTACGTGTCCCAGAAATTTCATCTGCCTCTTCCTTATGTTTCCTTATGTTAAGTGTAAGATCGTTTCCATCCTCTCCAAGACCTCATCGTTGCTCTCCCACTCGGTCCATGATATCCTCAGCATCCTTCTGTAGAACTACATGTCCGCCGCCTCGTGTCTCTTCTTCATTTTTGAGGAGACCGTGCATCATTCGCTGCCGTATAGGAGGAGAGATTTCACGTAACGGCTCAGTACTCTTTTCTTTGTCACCAAAGCAACTCTCCTGTCTCGCAGGACTCTGTCTAGCTTTTGGAATGCGTCCTTGGCCATGCCAATCCGTCTACGGATCTCAGCGTCAAACCTACCTTCCTTCGTCAAAACACTTCCCAGATATTTCAACTTCCGCACCTGCTTGATTTTAGTGCCCTCAGCCTGCAAATCCGATTTTGGGCTCATCTACTGATGAGCATATATTCTGTTTTCTTGTAGTTTATGTTTAATCCCTAAATGATCTCCTCACTACTTGTAAAAATATTTTGTAGTTTTTTTTTCCGTTGAATGCTATCAGTACTGTATCATCTGCGTATGAAGAGATATATGCAGATTTATATAAACGTCGCGAGAATTGTGAATCCTTTATACTAGATGACATGTTTTCTCCTACCTTTTGTCACACCACTTAAGACATTTAATACCATAATACATCATGCTACGTTCGGAGCTGAAAAATATTTGTTTCAATTTTGAAAATAAATGCGACATAAGAAACATTTCAAAAGGATTTTTTTTTTCAAGTTTTAAACAAAAAGGAAAAAATCCTCAAATGGAATTGTAAAAAAATCTTTTATTCATTTTATAAACAAAGTGGATGCGCAGGTGGTGTAATAGATAAGAGCATTGAATGGAAAATCGGAAAGCCGATATGGAATTCTAATCAGGTTCGTTACATTCACCTGCGCAAATACCCTTAGGAAAGATAATATATCTTCTTCCCCCAGATATGGGTTAAAAAGTAAAACTTGCATCTGGATGAAAATTATTATTCTCCCAATATTAATGTTCATGCAATATTTATTGAATATAAAATAATTATATATTAAAATCTAAAATACGAAAATTCTTTAGATAACAATTCAAACAGACGATAAGCATTAAAAGACTTTCAACCTGAAGTCTTGGTCCATTACCTATTTATGTAATAAACAATTCATAATCTCCATTTTCTACCGCTTCCTTTTCTCGTTTTATCTTATACCTCATTCATGATTATTACTTGAATTTTAATGATTTGAAAGAAGTAGATTTTGAGTCTTGTTGTTGAAATTTTTTAATATTTTATTGTAACCCCAGATCATGCATGAATAAAATTTGCCTCTAATTTTACATTAGACTATCAAGGAATCTAGGTGCAGGATTGAGATAAGTTGGCTCCGACCGAGAGTGGAGATCCGTGATTCTCCTGTTGTTAATTTTCCTTCTAGAGGCGAACATAATAAAATAAATTACAATGATATGTATTTTATAAGACAACCATTTGACAGATGAATACATTAACAACTTCGCCATTGAGAAGCTGGTCAGTCTTGCGGAGACAAAGTACGATATTCGGTTGATGGTTCAAAATGGCCGAAAAGAAACTCTGACCAAGATTT
>CAHIKZ030002150.1:420000-437500 GCA_903632075.3 Acanthosepion pharaonis
AGAAAGAGAAAGAAAAAAGAAAGAAAGAAAGAAAAAATAAAAGAAAAGAAAGAAAGAAAGAAAAGAAAGAAAGAAAGAAAGAAAAAAATGAAAGAAAAGAAAAAAAAAAGAAAGAAAGAAAAGAAAGAAAAGAAAAAAGAAAAAAGAAAGAAAGAATGATTTTAAAAAAAAAAAAGAAAGAAAGAAAATAAAGAAAAGAAAGAAAGAAAGAAAAGAAGAGAAAGAAAAGAAAGAAAGAAAAAAAAAAGAAAAGAAAGAAAGAAAAAAATAAAAAAAAAAAAAGATTTTTTCAAAAAATCTGAAAGAAAGAAATGGAAAAGAAAATGAAAGAAAGAAAAGAAAATAAAGAAAAATTTAAAAAAAAAAAAGAATAGAAATCCTTGGAAAGAAAAGAAAATTTTAGAAAAAAAAAAAAAAAAAGAAAAAAAAAATCAGAAGAGAAAGAAAGAAAGAAAATAATCAGAAGAGAAAGAAAGAAAGAAAGAAAGAAAAGAAAGAAAGAAAAAAAGAAAATAAAGAAAAAAGAGAAAAAAAGAAAATTTTGAAAGAAAAAAGAAAAAGAAAGAAAGGAAAGAAAAAGAAAGAAAAAAAAAGGAATTTTGTTAAAAAAAAGAAAGAAAATAAAAAGAAAGAAAAAAAAGAAATAAAATTGGCAAAAAAAGCAAAAAAATTAACATGGAATTAGAAAGAAAAAAAGAAAGAAAGAAAGAAAAAAAATTAAAAAAAAAAAAAGAAAGAAAAAAAAAAAGAAAGAATGAAATAGAATGAAAAGAAAGAAAAAAAAAAGAAAAAAGATGGAATAATGACGAAAAAAAAAAAAAAAGAAAGAAAGAAAGAAAGAAAGAAAAATAAATCAACAAAAAGAAAAAAAGACGAATGAAAAAAAAGAAATGAGAAATTAAAAAAAAAAAAAACAAGATGAAAATAGACGAATGAAAAAAGAAAAAGAAAGAAAAATAAATCAACAAGATGGAAATAGACGAATGAAAAGAAAGAAAGATAGAAAGAAAGAAAGAAAAATAAATTAACAAGAAGGAATTAGACGAATGAAAAGAAAGAAAGACAAAAAAATAAAGAAAGAAAGAAAGAAAAATCAACAAGAGGGAAATGACGAATTGAAAAAAATGATAAAAGAAAGAAAAAAATGAAAAAAAAAGAAAAAACGAAAAACAGAAAGAAAGAAAATAAATCAAAAAGAGAGAAATAGACGAGCGAAAAAGAAAGAGAATAATAAATCACCAAGAGATAAATAGACGAATGAAAAGAAAGGAATAAAGAAAGAGAAAACGAAGAAGAAAGGAAGAAAAATAAATCAGCAAGAGGCAAATAGACGAATGAAAAGAAAAGAAAGAAAGAAAGAAAGGAAAAAAAAACGAAAAAGAAAGAAAGGAAGAAGGAAAGAAAAGAAAAATCAATCAGCAAGAGAGAAATGGATGAATGAAAATGAAGAAACAAAGAAAGAAAGGAAGAAATAAAATAAATCACCAAAAGAGAAATAGACGAGTGAAAAGAAAAGAATAAAGAAAGAAAAGAATAAAAAAGGAAAGAAAAAAACGAAAAAAAGAAAGAAAGAAAAAATAAATCAATAAGAGGGAAATAGACGAATGAAAAGAAAGAAAGAAAGAAAGGGAGGAAGAAAGGAAGTAAGGAAGGAAAATAAATCTACAATAGGGAAATACACGAATGAAAAAACTGAAAAACAGAAAGCAAAAGCAACTGTGAAAAAAAAATGTTCATGGCAAGATGGGAATAGACAAAAGAAAAAGAATGAAAGAACTATTAAAAATATAGATGAATAAAGAGGAAAATAAATTCATTTAAAGTTAAAAAGGAAAGAAATAAAATAGAAGGGAAAGGAAGACATCTGTGTACAAAGAAAAATATTTTTAAAAGATGGACGACAGATGCGGAGAAATAAAGAAAAAAGTGAATAGAAGAAAAAACAATAACTTGAGGACAAAGAAAAACAATTGAAAACAAGGACGATGGAAAAATATAAATAAAGGAAATTGAAGAATTAATGTCGGAAGAAAGAAACAGACCACGAAAGAAAACGAAGAGAACAAAAGAAACGAAGAACGAAATTTACAGTAAAACCAATAATTTGAGGACAAAGAAAAATAAACTAAAATGGTGAACGATAACTGAATAGGTATCGTTAAAGAAGGAAAGAAAAAATGAAAAAAATACGGATAATTTTGAAAAGAAAAACATACTATAAATAGAAAGAAAATGGTAAAAGAAAAAAATGATAATCTGAGGAAAAAGAAGAATACAAACGACTAGATAGACAGCATAGATGAAAATTGAATAAGGAACGAAAATGAAAGAGAAATGAATAATTTGAGGAAAATTATATTAATAAGAAAAATATATTAAAACAGTAAGACAGACGAATAGAAAAGAAAAAAAGAAAATTGAAAGGAAAATCGAATAAATGTTAGAAAAAACAAATCTCCAAAGTTACAAAAACGACAGACGAATAAAATGAAGGAAGTAAAGAGAGAAAATGGAAAAAAGAAAAGAATGATAATTTGAGGACAAAAAATAAACTAAATAAGAGAACGGCAGAGGAATACAAAACAAAAAAAAAGAAAGTAGAAGAAAATAGAACAATTTGCTGACAAAGAAAATAAACTCAGATTAAAACAGACGAATAGAAATAAAGAAAGGAAGAATGAAAGAACAAAAAAGTGTAGAAAAAAAAAAACAAATGTCAGAAAAGCGAACGACAGACGAATAGAAGGAAATAAATAAAGGAAATTGAAGAAAAAAGAATAATTTGAGGTCAAAGAAAATGAATTGAAAAAAAAAGAGTCAAAGAGACGAATAGAAAAAAAGAAAATTGAAAAGAAAAAAAGAAATGTGAGAATAAATAAATAAAAAAAAAGAACGAGAAACGATTAGAACCAGAGTAAGAAAGAATGAATGAAAGAAAGAAAATAGAATGAAAAAGAATAGAGAAAATAAACTAACTCAAAGGAAGACATACTACGAGAAAGAAAGAAAAAAGAATATCGAAGAAAAAAAAAACAAATAAATATAAGAAGAATGAAACGGTAAAAAACGAGAACGACAATAGAATGGAATGAATGAAGGAAAGAAAGAAAGAAAGAAAAAAAGAAAAAATATGAGAACTAATAAAATAAACTTAAACAGAACTGCAACGGAATAGAAAATATAAATATATATATATATATATATATATGGTAAAATAGATGTGAGTTTTGAATAGGTTTATAAATATGCGATCGTAGACAGCACTTCCTAAGCATAATATTATATAAAATATAAATAAAAAATATATATATTATATATATATATATATATATATATATATATATATATATGAGAGAGAGAATATTAGTGGTAAAATATATATACATATGCAAAATATATAAATACTCATCCATGAATATTTTTTTTGAATTTTGTCAAGAGGAAGAATTCAATAGAACAAATGTCTCAGGACTGGGAAAAATAAAAAAACTTATTTAAAAACTAATATTCCATGGTCAAATGAATTCCAATGGAATAAATTGTGGCCATGGAATGTGGCATGTTTAATATATAGTTTAATAAATAATATATATATATATATATATATATATATATATATATGAAGAGATAGATAGATAGATAGATAGAATTTAAACTGAAGAGAATAATTTGAGGACAAAGAAAATAAAGTCAGTGGAAGACAGGCGAATAGAAAGAAAGAAAGAAAGAAAGAAGTTAGGTAGGTAGCAGAAAATACATAAATATGACAATGAAAAATAAGTTAAAAAAAGAGAGAGGAAGGTAGTCGAATGAAATGAAAGAAAGGTCGAAAATAGAGGGAAATGAATGAGAAAGAAAAAAATTGTGTACTACTATAGTATGAAATCTACCGTCCATTTTCAACTATTGTATGATGTCTACCTGGATTGCGGTGTTACGGATATCGGCTCAGACTGAGAACATGTTCTAATTCAAGTCGAGGTCGTTATATTTACTTACCTACAAATAGATTTAGGAAAGATATGAATACATCTCTTCTTCCAGCTATAGGTTGACTGGGTTTTTTAGCCTTGGCCGGTAACCACTCTACCGCAGAAAGAAAAAAAAACTCCTTCGTTAGTCATAATTAAAAGAAAATGATTTTTTAAACTTATGAAATTACATGTATAGCACTTAACAGACTGACTGATATCTATTGTTCATTTTCTATTATTGTATGATATTTATCGATTGTTTGGAGTATGAGATGTGTCAGGGTTAAAGGAAGTGAACTGGTTATTTATTAAAAACCATTAACAATTTTTTATAAAGAAAAAAATAGTGATTTTAATGTTTGTAAACTGTTTTGATCTCATACATATATATATATATATATATATATATTATATATATACAAAAAAAAAAAAAAAACAAACAGGTTATCGTTTTTCCTGAGCCTTTTCCAGCAATAATGATTGCATCATCATTTACGGTAGGTCGCAAACTCTTCAGTAGATATACTATAGTAGCACCGTTTCTTTATCCTAGAGCAGCTGGCAATCAAGGTTATAGTACCTACTAGAGCTGTAGGGGCGCATCAGCAGTGTTAACTGGACAAGATAGACTGAGGCAGCCAAACCCTCTGGTTTGAATTCAGTGTTTCTTTGGTGTTACTATAGTATGATGTCTACTGTTCACTTTTACTGTCCTGGGTAAGGCGATAAACAACGGTCATTCGCTATCCTCTCTTTCTCTCGATATCCTCTTTTTCTTTCTTTCACTTGCTCTCCTCTTTCTTTCTTTCCTTCTTTCTTTTTTTCACTCGCTCTCCTCATTTTCACTCGCTATCCCCTCTTTCTTTCTGTTGAGATGTTGTGAGTTTCCCGCGTGTCGGTGTATGAATCAAGACAAACACAGTTGTAGAGGAAAATACTGGTATATTCATAAAAGCAATTAATAGAGTGATTAGTAGAACGAAGGTTGGTTCGTACGAAACATTATCCAAAGTCTATAGTCCAACGGTATGTACCGGGTAAGCTTATCTGGACTGCTCACGCTGACTCTCCCCAGAGCTGACTTATATAAGAGGGACCAGTCCATTACTAGTTAGAAGGTGGGTGCGCCCCAACACCCCCACTAAAATTGTTTTTGTTTTTTTTCTTTTTCATTGTGGGGAGAAAAAAAAAATTAATATTTTTTTCCTTTTCGGGTCTATTATTAAATTTTGTGTCGCTTTACGTTTTCTTGAAGATCTGCGTTGTTTCTGCTCAGTCTGCGGTATTTGCAGGTCAAACGTATCAAACAATTCGTGTAATTCGTCTTCTTGTGGAATTACTTCCGGTTCGTCGGTCTTTCTTTTCTTCAACTGGTTAAGGTGCTGTTTGTGTGTAAATTTGTTTCCTTGTATAATGTATACCATATCCCCAATGCGTTTTTTATGACCCCTGGTTCCCATGATGTTGCATTATTTGTATAATTTTTAAAAAAAATTTTCATTAATGTTAAATTTTCGCCTGGGAACCATAGCGACTGTTGAGTACCTTATTTTCTGGTATCAATTTGTCAAAAACCGATCTGACCTTTCTTGCAAACATTAGTTCCGCAGGTGATAGGCTTGATGGGGCAGATTTATTCGGGGTAATTCGGTACACTTGCAGGAATAGATGTAACGCTTTTCTAGTCGGGGTACCTGTTGCTTTCCTAAGAGCTCTTTTCAGTGTATCGACGAACCTTTCGGCTAGTCCGTTGCTGCGTGGGTGATACGGAGGAATCGTCACGTGATCAACTTGGAAATTTTGGCAGAATTCTGTGAATTCTTTGCTTGTGAATTGGGTACCGTTGTCACTAACAACAGTATCTACCACCTTAAACCTTGCAAATAATTCATGTAATTTGTTTGTATTTTGAGATGTTGGCTTCTTCATTTGAAAAACTTCGGGCCATTTACTAAAACTGTCGACTACGACCAAATAATGTCATCCGTCAATTGGACCCGCAAAATCAATGTGAATCCTTGACCATGGCCTGTCGGTTTTTGTCCATGGCTTCTGTAGAATTTGTGGTGATTTTGATGCCAAAATGCAGCCTTTACATCTGCCGACCATAGACGCGATGTCGTTGTCCATACCTGGCCAGTAGACGTATGCTCCCATGAGGCTCTTCATTCTATTTATGCCCGGGTGACCAGCATGAAAGTCTTTCAGTATTCTTTTTTGGAGTGTGTTAGGGATTATCACCCTTTCACTGTATAATAGCACATTATCGCACAGAGAGAATGTCTCTTGAATTTTTTTCATCTTTACTGGCGAGCTTATTTTTATTTCTATTATATATTTGTCTTTTTCTGCTTCTTTTTTGATGTCCTTAAGCGATACTGGTAATTCTCGTATTGCGTTTGCCAAAATTTTCTTCAACCTCGTCCTCTGCTCTGAGGGAAGCGATTACCGTATCCTCTAAAGGTTCTGTTGCTTTTGGGATGAGTCTTGATAGCCCATCTGCGTGACCAATTTTGTGGTTGGACATATATTGTATTCTGAAATTATGATTTAATAAAATTGTCCCCCACCTAAGCAATCTATTTGCGGTGTAAGTTGGCAGACCCTTTTTTGAGCCGAATATCGTTACCAGAGGTTTGTGGGTCTGTCTGCGTGAAAAACCGTCCATGTATGTATCGATGGAATTTTGTTACAGCGAAGATAATCGCCAATGCCTCTTTCTCAATTTGTGAATAGTTTCGTTCAGCAGGTAGTAGCGATCTGCTTGCATGAGCGATCGGTCGAACTTTTCCATTCTTCCACTTGTGCAATATGCACGCACCTACGCCGTGTGTACTGGCATCGCTCGCCACGATATCTACCTTTGGATCAAAATGTACAAGAAATAGATCTGAAGTTAATTTTTCTTTTATATCCCTGAATGCTTGCTCGCATTCTTTTGTCCAAATCCAAGGTTTTTCTTTTTTTAGTAGATCGTTAAGGGGAGCTCGTAGAATGTGGAGGTCTGGGATAAAGTCCTGGTAATATGACACCAAGCCTAAAAAACTTTGTAGGATTTAATATCCTTTGGCTCAGGCATATTTTTTTTATTGCTGAAGCTCAACTTTTATCTGGCTTTTCCCCTTCTTTATTCACTATATGTCCCAGATACTTGATCTCTTCCAGGAGAAAATCGCATTTGTTTTCTTTCACTGAAATCCATATCTTCTTAACCTTTCGAAAACTTTGCGTAAATGGTGTTTGTGTTCATCCACCGATTCACTTTTTTACAAGAATATCGTCGAGATATGCTATTGTGTAGTCTAACCCGGATAAAATCGTATCCATAATTTTCTGGAATATTGCGGGTTCTGTCTTCACCCCGAACAGTAAACGTTCGTATCTAAACAAGCCTTTATGTGTGTTAATACATAGTAACTTTGCACTTTCGTTATCCATGGGTACTTGCAAGCATGCCTCGCTAAGATCTATTTTCGAAAAGATTTTTCCGCCATTTAACTTTGCGAACACTTCTTCGGGACTTGGTAGTGGATAGTGAAACTCTTCTATTGCGTCGTTTAACCCGGTTGAAAAATCGGCGCAGACGCGAATTTCGCCCGACTTCTTTACGTAGACAGCCGGAGCTGCCCAGTCACTGTATTCTGTTTTCGAGATCACACCAATTCTAGTTAGTCTTTCGAGTTCTTGATCAATTTTTTCTAATGCGGCAAAAAGGGATGCTACGCTTTTTTTTAAAAAATTGGTTGGATATTTTTCTTCAGCTGTATTTTTGCTGATGCTTCAGTGCAACGTCCAAGTCCTTCAGCAAAAACTTTGGGGAATTCCGTTTTCAATTCTGCTTGTAGATTTTTTATATGGTCTTTGCTTTCACTAATGTTATAAAAAAAAGAACTAATGGGCACGTCCCATAGGTTGAACTTAGTGATTGCGTCAGTCCCAAACAGGTTGTTTGTGTTTTTCATTACAAACATTTTCATTTTATCGACTTATTGTTGAAAGTTATATTTACCCATATTTCCCTTCAAATTTTATCTTTTTCCAGTTACCGTCCTGGCTATTTTGTTGGATTTTAGCAACGTTGGTTTTCCTAGATTTTTCCATGTTTGCGTGTTAATGATTGAAATGTCAGATCCTGAATCTAGTTGCATTTTTACCTTCTTGTTGTACATTTTTACATGCAGGTATTTTCGAATATTCAGGTCTTGATCTTCGTCTAACTTGGTAACTTTTACTCGACTTCTGTTTAATTTTCTACACTTTGACATTTTATGTCCTACTTTTTGCAATTTCTGCACGCTTTATTTTTATATGGGTAGTCATTGTACCAGTGCCACTGGCCACATCCATAACATGCACTCGGAGGGTTTTTTTTTTTTTCTATAGCCTCTGTTCGTTCTTGTAGTAGGATACCACTTCCGTTCCGGCGATGGAGAACTGAAACTAGTCTTCCTATATATTTTCTTCACATTTGCGATAGCAGTTTCTTCTATTTTTTCTGAATCTTGCTTAATGCTTACGCATTGCTGACAGTACTCAGCTTTTGTAGTGTCATGTTTTGGTCATTTTCTAGTTTTGTTAAAATGCGTCTTCGCATTTCACTATCTTTTTTAGACACTAAGCCTAGCACGAATATTAGACACTTGAAATGGTCCGCCGATAATTCGGACAAGCGAAAATCGTCACACGTCTTATTTACGATTGACGCGAACGTTGTGTAATCTTCCTCCTCGCTTTTTTGGATATTCAGGCATTTTCACCTTTTGTGAAATGAAAATCTGGGATTAAAAAGCTCTTTTAATAATTCAATTGCTTCATCGAATTTTAAATCTCTTGTCTTTTTGGGCAATATAAAATCTGTAAACTTGTTTTGTTCTGCCGTTCCCAGTTTTCGTAGCAATAATCTTATTTTTTTCTCATCTGTCCATGTTTGGCAATCAACTTCATAAAAATTCTGATATCTATGGTAGTATCTTTCGAAAGTCTTTTCCTCTTCTGGGATATAAGTAAAACTTTCGATCGTTGACCATATTGTGTCTTTGGGAAAAAAAATTTTCATCCGAGTCATCTTGGACAGTATGTACAAGTTCGGCCATTGCTAACTGTTTCTTTTCATTTTCTTGTATTTTGTGTAGTTCAGAAATCGTTTTGCGTTTTCTTCCTTTTTTTGCTCTTTCTGAAATTTAAGTTGTTCTTCTTGAATTTTAAGTTGCTTTTTCTGAAAACGTTCTTCATTCTCTTGCTGTCTTTGCATCTGATATTTAATGAGTTCCAGCATAGTTGATTGAAATTGCTCCATGATTATGGATGTGTAGAAAAAAAAAAATTATGTTTTTTTTCTCTCTGAGGGGGGCAAAAAAACTCAAATTTTCGGGCACAAAAATTGGTTATTATAGCTTCCAATTTAATCAATAAGTTAATGTCTAACTTAGTTTTTTCTTTTTGTCGATAACTTGTCATCCTTTGCTGTAAATGCTTGAACTCTTTTAAAATTTTTCCGTGTTGGAAATCGGTTCTTATTTCTGTTCGAAGCCAAGTCGCCACTGTTGAGATGTTGTGAGTTTCCCGCGTGTCGGTGTATGAATCAAGAAAAACACAGTTGTAGAGGAAAATACTGGTATATTCATAAAAGCAATTAACAATAGAGTGATTAGTAGAACGAAGGTTGGTTAGTACGAAACAATATCCAAAGTCTATAGTCCAACGGTATGTAACGGGTAAGCTTATCTGGACTGCTCACGCTGACTTATATAAGAGGGACCAGTCCATTACTAGTTAGAAGGTGGGTGCGCCCCAACACTTTCTTTCTTTCTTTCTTTCTTTCACTCGCTATCCTCTCTTTCTTTCCTTCTTTCTTTTTTCTTTTTTTCTTTCTTTCACTCGCTCCTCTCTTTCTTTCCTTCTTTCTTTTTCACTTTCTTTCTTTCTTTTTTTTCTTTTTTTTTTCTTTTCTTTCTTTCTTTTTTCTTCTCTTTCTTTCTTTCACTCACTCTCCTCTCTTTCTCTCTTTCACTCACTTTCCTTACTTTCTTTCTTTCTTTCTTTCTTTCTTTCTTTCACGCTCTTTCCTTTCTTCCTTTGTTTCTCTCTTTGTGTCATAGCTCTTCTCTCTCTCTTTCTTTCTCCTTCTATGTTATAATGTATAGAAAGGTTACTTAACAGATCATCAGTCCTTGTGTCAGACTATAACCGATAACATGTTAGACAACTCTATATAAAATAAATATTTTGATGAAGTTACTAAGACCTACCATAAAACAAATTGCTTATACGAAACATTACTTTTATCACAAGATATTTTTATATTAGTTCTATTTTATTATCTGTTATGATTTTTAATCACGTATTTGAACTAATTTATAAATTAAGCTTTTTCATCCATAACAGGGAATAGTATTTACTTGATTCCCACAAGATCAAGATGTGACACAAAGTCGATTAACGTGGGAGACCCGAGTGTTTCCACTCAAAAGGCCACTGGTCAAAATTGGTCATAGCTTGTCCAAGCTGGTCAGAGCCTAGTCAAAGCTGGTCATGACTTGTCCTAACAGGTCCAGGCCGGAGCCAGTCCAAGCTAGTCAAAGCCTTGATCGAATCTCAGCCTTCGGCCAAGAAACGATCCATTATTTGTCAAAACCCCCGGCCGAAAAAAGGCCGAGGCGAATTGACCATAACAGGGAATAGATTTAGTATATAATAATTATTATAATTGGTATTATGCGTTATGTTTGGGGTATCTGCTGTGGGTCTTGGGATAAGGAGGCATTTATCGGTACTTTAGTTGAGTCCATTATGTGGTCAAATAAGTTATGAGTTGGAAGATTATGTTACGCCAGTTTTCTAGATGTGGAGCGCCTGTCTCCTTTCCTCTCCTGGAATAAATTATCTAAATTTTTCACTTTTATCTGAACTTGAACATAGACAGCGGATATCGATAGAGAAAAGGTAATTGTTTCAGACGTTAAAAAAAAAAACTAAAAACAAAACAAAACAACACCCATTCATATGATTTATTTTTATATATATAATAAAAAGTCATTGAGAAAATAGAAGTTTACGCTTATTTTATGATATTGTTCTGTACTTCAGAGAAAAAAATGAATACAAGAATTTTCTAGGGAATCGTAATCCAAACATATTTAGCTTCAATTTATTTTTAACGGAAAATATTTATCTTTTCCATGGGAAATGGCCAAGTGTTTTCGCGAATATTTTGGGAAGTAAGCGTTCAGTGCATTCCAATGGTAACAATGTGTAAGGATTATTGACATTTTTTAAATTTTGGTCGTATGAAGCTAATTTCAGTAAATATCGTGGGCTGTTTTTTTTTCCTTTTCATATTTCTATTATTTTTAACCCAGTAAAAGGTTAAAGAGCCACTCGAAATAGAAGACTGAAATCCGTCATATTATTTATTGTTTGGCTCATTATATTTTGCCTTATTTGCTTATCGAGGTCGCTGCCCAGAAATCAAAACAATAGAAATACTCGAGTTGGAAAGATCACGTCTGGGCGGAAGTCTGCGAGGGTAGACACCGAGAAAATCTCACTCATTTTATGAGGACGGAAACAACCATTTGGAGAAGAGTGAACACGAAGGCGGCTCGGGTTTTGATCTGACATTTTTTACCCTGTTTTTTTTATGCAGAAATTGGTACAAATGCCACAAATGTTAGAAAATGAAATGTTAAAATGTTTAGGAGATTTTTTAAGGATTGGTTTAGGTTTTCTTTTTGGATCGTCGTTAATTACCATGTGAAATTATGGTTGTAAAAATGAGAAGGCCTGAAGTAAAAGAAGTAGACGCTTATCGACCGTGACGTGAGCAGATAGAAGTTGGCACAGCCTGCAACATAATGTGGCCTCAGGGTTGCCCACTGGAGGTGAATACAGAGACACCTTTCCATGCGCGACATGACACTACAGACCTTTTGGTATTATACAACTGTTGATCAGAGCGGCCGCTCAAGACGCCACGCAAGTACCAGTCGGAAACAGCAACCAGAAAACTGTCAATTGTGTACCCTCAGAATGAAGAGGTAATGCCACAGACTGCACACATCACGGGACAAACACGACAGCATTAGTACAGAGGTCAGAGAGAAAGAGATGGAGAGTTCCGGGAACCCCTCCCTAAACAAGAAACAAGGTGTGAGCCTCTACTCTTGTCCAAGAGAAGGGGGAGGAGTATTGACCAGATGGTAGGAAAGCCCACTTACTCCTATTACATATAACACAAGCAAAAAAAAAAAATACTGCAGCTGATAAGGCGTCCAAGTTGACACCTGAAGACGTATTTAACGAGAGATAGGAATAGGATTTTATTTGTATTTTACTCTTCCATTACATGAAGTTTTAATTAAAGTCCCATTGTCCTATACTAAAAACAAATAAGGTTATCCAGCATTGTGGATATGGCATATAATTCTACTTACATATGGTAGCTAGTGTTCATATTCACCATCTCATAGTCAGTTCGTGAATAGTTGAAGCTGACTTTTTATCACCAAACTTTTTTTGTTTCAAAGAACGCAGAGCTGGGGGGGGGGCATTCCCCGCCACCACGCCAACAATGGGGTTGAGGTCCTTGCTTTCAATAAAATGAAAGCAAACGGGAAGAAAGATACAGCCAAACAATTCCGATAGGGTTACTGCCGAACAGCAATACTATGTCAATACCGTATAAAAACCCGCATCATGCGACCTTTGAAGACCTAATTTTGAAGCTAACTTGACTACAGTAAATGGACATATGGAATAGTCAACGGTATCACCAGAGAGAGCAGAACATGCTCAAATTTTATATCTCGACTTATATGATCCCCTTAAAATTAGCTTCAAGAGAAAGTCTTCAAGAGTCGCATGCTATGTGAGCATATACGGTACCTACAAGAAGATCAGTGATTTTCCAAGCACAGCTTAGATGTGGAACAATGCCGAAAGTATGGGGCACCCAGTGAGGATCGAACTCACTACTCAATCGTAACTGTTCTAGCGGGACAAGCTTGTTAACCATTACACCGCCTCGGGGTGCCCAACCTACAAGAAGACTAGGTGAGGTCATATAACTATGAATAGAGAGACACACATCTAACAAGCTGGATGTTAGATGGTAACAGTCAGGATTGTATCTACGTAAATAAAAAGATTTCAACAAGTATGGATGATCCCAGTGGATAGAAATTCTTTGAAACTCTGTTTCCAACAACTGATTTACTTCTCTAAGAATAAACTATTAGATCAATGAAATAGTCTGTGTCCGATTACAAAATTAAAAAAAAAATTGGCTTATGACCATATCGTGTTGGAACATCAGTGCCCGTATTAACATCGAAGTTAAGCAGCTTTGCACCGGCTCGGTAACTAGATGGGTAACTGCTTGGCAAAACAGGTCATGTAAGCTTGAATGTGCGAGTAGAGTAATTGAAAATGGTTCAAAACTGTTAATCGCAGCGATGAATTTCAATTCCCACTTGATTCGTTATATTGACTTACGCACAAATAGCCTTGGGAAAGGGATGAAATCACCACTTCCACCCAGTCATGGGTTAATTAGTAAGATTTTAATAGTAGGCCATTAATCCCCCACCAACGTTTTCTGGTTTTAAATAATCTGCAAAGCGTTGATAAACCGTAAAAAACGAATCAATTTTTTTTTTTTTTTTTTTTTCACCCCAAGCAAGGTGGGAAGTCACTTTCAGAGAGTTGAGAGAGGAGTTAGAGAGAGAGAGAGAGAGAGAGAGCAAAGAGGAGTGATAGAGGAAAGGATGAAGAGAAGGATAGGGGATAGATCAAGGCATCTGGAGACGTCGATTGACATTATATTTGAATAGTTGGGGATTATAGCTATCAGGGAACAGGAAGAGGGGAGGGAGTTCCACAGGCGAGAGGTGCGAGATATGAAGCTATTGGAGTAGAAGAGACGGCTACATTTAACAGTTTCGACCGTGAAAGGGTGAGAGCGAGATGCCAGACTAGTAGAAAGCTTAAATTAATAAAGGTTGGGAACCAGTGAAAGCAGCTCCTCGGAGCAGTTACCATGAAAGAATTTGTAAAATAGATAAAGAGAGGCGACGGCACGCCTGTGAGAGAGCGACTGCAGACGACATGCCAGATCAAGGACAATTACTTTACATATCCGTCTCTGGATCTTATCAAGAACCTTGAGACAAACATAAGGGGCACCAGACCATATATGGCAGCAAAACTCCATGCAAGGGCGAATGGTTGATTTGTAGATTTGAAGGATCGACTCCGGCGAGAAAAATTTCCTGGCGCAACACAGGGAGCCAACTTTCCTTGCAGTGGACGAAGCAATTGACTCGATGTATTTGTTCCATCTCAGGTCAGCAGTCAATGTGAGGCCGAGCAGTTGCAAAGAGGAGTTCTCGAGAAGTTGAGCGTCAGACAATCTAATGGAGGGGAGATGGTTCTCTGTGTCGAATAATAGCGAGCATACAAAAAATATTTATTCGTCAAATACAAAGTCTCCACCGTTTTCCAAGCTTGTTGAGGCCATCTTCATAGAAATATCGTGTTTTTTTTTGGTTTTTTTTTGTGTTTTTTTTGTGTTTTTTGTTTTTTGGAAGAAAGTTGCGAGGTAGTTTTCGATTGACTGCACAGAATCATTTTTTTTTTTTTGTCATCCAAATTGTTCTGTAGAGAAGAGAATAAACGAAAGTCCGAAGGATCCAAGTCAGACAAATACGGTTTTGTGCTGGTTTGGATTCCCATTTCATGGCTTTATGCTCCTGCAAATTCCCTTTTGCAACATTTACTTTATTGTGATCATTTTTCACTATTTTGATTTGTCAAAATCGGCCGTTTGTTTTGAACCCAAATCTTTTCAAATGACGAGAATGGGTTGAGATACTGATTTTTAAACTGATAGAAATCTCTTCCGTCGAAATATCAGGTTTATTCTCCACGATGGCATGTAGTGCCTCCTCATCGACGTCGGAAGGTCGCTCAGAGGAAATCTGCCAAACCACTTTTTGACCGTCTTAAGATTCAAATAATTCTTTCGAATTTATTGTGTAATAATTCCAACGCTTACTTCTTTCCGAAATACCTACACCATAATATGGCGGAAGTGCAACTTTTCATCCTCCATATTTAAAGTAATTCATTTGTGGACAAAACTTCAACATTCAACAAAATCTGACTCTCAAGTGAATGACGAAAGGTTTCAATCTAGAACTCACCAGAAATCGGCTCCAAAACTGACACCAGTGTCAAGTTGCCGGCATTTTATATTAACAATGAAAATGAGACACGAACTTTTGCTATGGTCTATTTAGATGGTATAATTACTTGTACTTCTCTCTTTCAATTAGTTCAGTTCTATAGGAGCTAAAGATAAGGAATGCTTAGGCAAACTCGTCAGACTATCGTATGGATAACATGCATGATATCAAAGCCTTCCAGAAATTTCTAAACTGTCAGCTAAATAGAACCGTTATCTCAGATCACTGATTAAAAATATTATCAATTGTGTAAATCTTTGGGAAGACAATATTCATCAAACACAATGAAGCAGTGCTATAAAATCTCAAAAAAAAATAAAGGAAAATGAAAGATGGATAGATACTAGATATCTACAAATGAAAAAAAGAAAGACTGATTGAAAGACATGCCTATAAATGAAAGAAAGAAAGAAAGAAAGAAGGAAAGAAAGAAAGAAACATTGACAGGGAGAAAGTAGGACTGATCGAGATACATGCTTATAAAGAAAGAAAGAAAAATGAAAGAAAGAAAAAAGAAAAAAGAAAGAAAGAAACATGGAAAGAAACATGGAATGAAAGAAAGTAGGACTGATTGAGAGACATGCCTATAAAAGAAAGAAAGAAAGAAAGAAAGAAAGAAAGAAAGAAAGAAATAAAGAAAGAAAGAGAGAAACAAACAAACAAACATGAAAAGCAACCTGGAAAGAAAGAAAGTGGGATTGATTGAGAGACATGCATATAAAAGAAAGAAAGAAAGAAAGAAAGTAACAAAAAAGAAAGAAAGATAGAAAGAAAGAAAGAAACAGGGAAAGAAAGAAAGTAGGACTGATTGAGAGACATGCCTATAAAAGAAAGAAAGAAAGAAACATAGAATGTAGGACTGTTTGAATAAATATGCCTATAAAAGAAAGAAAAAAAGAAAATAAGGATGTAATCAAAGTGTTCCTTTTTCCACATAACCATAAACAAAAGGTTTGGGAGGAAACTTCCTCCAATATTAGAAAGAGCGAAACCAGCCAATGAACTTGAGAAGAATAATTTATTGAAAATTGTTTAAACAGAAAGATATTATATTTTTTTTAAAACTATTTCACACAACAAAACAATAAAGGTGATAGGACGCAAAAGGTCACCGAGTGTGAGAGGATACGGGAAGAGAAAGAAATCACTGTTAAGAGAGAACAGGAATTAAAACAAAAGATATCGATTGACATTGCATTTCGGTTTTCAGATCTTAGTATCACGTTTAAAAAAAAACAGTAATTAACGATCTCTTTACTGGTCTAATGTCAAAACGAAATGGCGAAATTAAAATCGTGATCATTTACACTGAACCATTAGAATTCGCAGAATTATCAGGTGTTTCACGTTATTTTTGATAGATGAGCGACTTCGTTTATAAAATAACCCAGATCTTCCTTAGTCTTGAAAGAAACTTTACACAAATCTATTAATCTCTTCACCAGGAAATATAAAACCAGATCTTGAATCAATTATGCTTCTTAATAAAATATTTTATGGTTGAGTTTGCTTAGGTTCTAAGATTATAATGGTTGTCTATATCAAGAGCAGTTCATAGAAATCACCATCATCTCCCTGACTTTATTAATTGTAGGTGATATCCGAATGCAGAAGCCACACATAATCTCCACTACAATGGTCTAACAATGGCAGCTATCAGCAATTCTGGTATAGTCATATCGAGAAATAGAAAGTAACAAAACGTTTCCAAAACAGAAATTATAATCTGGAATTGTTGGGAGAGGCTATTTGAGACGCATGCTACGAAAGCATTTTATAGACAGGGGAGAGTTTATCCCTACTATCCCCACCCCCCGGCTATGACAACTATTGCAGCATAAAAAAAACAAATTTTCTGTGGTCTGACAGTGACCTGGTCTCAAGGTTGTCGGATAAAAGACGCCGATCTGCACATTATGGAGGTAAACTTGCTTGATGGGAAGGTTAAATGCTAGCAATAAGAGAATACATATCAGATGATGCTACTGACTCATTAAGATTGGTTTGTTTTTGTTTTTGTTTTTGTTTAATGGTATATCAACACATCTGTGGGTTAATCATTGTTGAAATCTACACGTGAAAAGTCAAACTTTATAATTAATTCAAGAGAATGCTAAAATTATAATTACTTTTCTGGAATTAGAATGAAAGTAATGATGGCATCTAATCTGAAGACATCATATAAATTCAGCAATTTACTACACTATTAATGAATGCGATAGTTAGGATTCTTTAACTTATAGGCTATAAGACTATAATGAGATGTCTATATCAAGAACGGTT
>CAHIKZ030002150.1:442500-530000 GCA_903632075.3 Acanthosepion pharaonis
TGGAGAAAAATTGGTTATACCACTGCTAAAAGATAAATTCTGGTAAAACAAGTATGCAAATTAGCATTTAACAAGCTTCGACGATGAACAGCCATCTTCAGAAAAATATTTTTTTTTATTTACTTGACAAAATGTGATTATCTTTAAACGACAGGAGTCTTGGCTTTTATTCCCTGCATCGTTACAGAAATTTAAATTGCAACTACTTACACCTCCCTATTTACATTATTCGGACTATTCTCCTCATCTTTGTCGCCATAATTATTTCAACGTTTCGGCCGTTGTATGCTCCAGCCTTCTTCAGGTGGTTGGAATGTCGAACTGAACCCTTTATTTCGCTCACTAGGGGACCTAATGCATGCGAGTTTAATCCCCGGTTAAGGCAGTGGAGAACTTGGAGAAGGGAATTAACAAGAGATAACTGATAACTGACATCCATTAAACACGGCACGTGGAACTAGAACAATCTACCCCAGTGAGTGAAATAAAAGGTTCGACATTCAAACCACCTGAAGAATGCCGGAACATACAAAGTCCGAAACTTTGTAATAAATATGGCGACAAAGAGGAGGAGAATTGTCCGAATAATGTAAATAGTGTACATAATACCTCATCTCAGAAATATAGACAGATAATTTCACCTCAGTTTTATTTTTCTTTATTCATTCATTCTATTTTTTTCTATTTTGTAAAGGTTTACGCATCCCATATTGTTTCAATATTTACTTATTAAGAGCATAAAGGCCACATCTTCGCCTGAATAAATTGTTTTCATTTTATTATTAAAACGGCATTTTCCCTGTCAAGACTGCAATTTCAAAAGGTCCTATGACATACAAGTGAAATGAATGTGTTAATTCATTTTAAAATCCTTTTATTTTCGTATTTGAGGGCACAAAATTAGAAGATGGGGTGTGATTATATTTTGATTTTAAATTCTCATAGCCGATTGACAATTTATTTAAAATAAGGTTTTCTACCAAGCAGCCACGTTTCCGAAAGACAGCAAAAATAATAAATTCACAAAAAAACTTTGTGGTCAAGAGACAACCAGCCGGACATTGATAATTTCCGATCCTACCTTGACGGGGGATAGGGTTTCCGTTGAATATTTCTGATGCAACCAATTCGAGTTCCCAGTCACGTTTCGTGATGTGTAGCCAGTTACGCTTCGTCTGTTGAAAGTTGATAGGGGCAAGAGTTGAAATGTCGAAGGAGAAGAGCTGATATATTCGCCCGCCATAACACAAGTTGTACCAAAGTTTTACCTACCTACCTATCCAAACTGAGTGAATGGAGCCCTGGTTACAGCTGCTCAATATATTGACTCATTTCCCACAGTGGCTTCACTGGATCTAAACGCTAAAGCATAGTAAAAGGTGTTTTATTAGGACAGATCAAAATCAGCAGTAAATAAATCAGTGGTATTGGTAAAAAAAATTATTTATTTCTCTCTTGGATCATGTTATTTAAGTCATGGCGATTATGTGTAAAAAATAATATCGCCCAAGTGTCCGACAAGTCCTCGGCGGCACACCTCCAAGCGATGGTCACAATCTTTGATGACGTCTCTGCATAGTTGCACTTATTCTCTCACCAATACGCCTTATTATCTCATCCTTCAGCCGTTGAATTACTGTTGGTTTGTTGGCATAGACCTTACTTTTGAGATGACCACCACAAAGAAACAAATCTAAAGGCACCAAATCGCAGGATCGTGGTGGCCAATTGTTTGCTGCTTCGAGAGACGAATGCGACCAGGGAATGTCTCATTGCATTTCTGTTGGAACGTCCATTTTCGTAATAGTCTTTGATAACTTTAACACGTTTTTTGGTTGTTAATCTTTTCATTGTTAAATTTGCCAAAGACTTAAGCTGTTAAATCTGAAAGAAAAAGAAAAAAAATCATTAGACGCTTAAACTTAATTCACATTTAAAATCGGTCCAAGTTATTGGAACAGCCTTTATTAAAGAAAGAAATTTTGTTTTTTCTTTTCTTCCTCTTACTAGTTTTATTAGAGAAGAGGGACTGACGTGACAGCTTGGATTGTAAGAGGCAGCGGAAGGACGATCTTTCCGAAAGTTTTGATGGACACCAACACGAACAACCCCGTAGTGTACCTATTTTGGATCGCTAGAAAGATGGATGGCGGCTCCGTTTACAAGTTACATTTTAATTTATTGTAGGCCGAAAATATTTATCTCTCTTCGTCTTTTCAGTTAGCATATATCTCGGTTTGCTTCATACAGATTTATTTTTGTATAATCATCCTTTTTAACAAGTGGCATTTTTAACGGTACCTAACCATAATCGGCCATCTTGTTAGTCAAATGCTAGAATTACTGGCCTGGTAGAAAGCAAAGAATAACAAGAATGAAAACGGATCCTAATTGTAGCCATCAGAAACAAACTGACAAAGATTCTTTGATAATTTAGGAACAATTTCAAGAATTAATTTTAATCAGGTTTTATACCCAAGGCAAGATTTTATCTTTCAAATATGCCTGACTTGAAAATCGATAAAGAAAATTACAAATTGCGTATGAAAGATACAATATATAATCGATCTACGCAACAATAGATTTAAATGGATTAAGTTTTTTTACGGAAGAGTTGCATCTTTTTCGTTTCTTGCTGAGCGCCACCTGACGCTATCTTTAATGAAAATAAGCGCATAATTTAATTTAAACGTCGGCGTTAGGAATAAGATACAATTTTGTTGGACCCAAAGACATAGTCGCTTGAAGAAGGAAGCGATAACAGCCGCTTTTGAATACCAGGCACTTATAAAATTTGTCTAATCACTTCAAGGTGAAATTAGATCTGTGGAAGCTACTATTACTACTTACTGGTGTTAAAAAGGAAAAAGGAAGAAGGCAATTAAAAAGTTGTTTCAGATACAAGCAAAGAAACGTAACAGCAATTAATTCTTAGAATTGGGCATCCGACTTTTCAAGAACTTCTAATTCATGCAGGTTTCATCGATTCGCAAACACGGTTTACATTAAAGAAATGAGCATTCATTGAATTTCATGGTTAAATCTGAATAAAGGCAACGACCTCAGACTGTCACATATTATTTATAATCACATAATTATAAATATTATCTCTTTTAAGCATTTCACCCCAAGCAAGACGAGAGAGACACTAGCAGGCAGAGGTTTACAGAGAGTGAAAATGAGGGAAAATACTATGTATAGAGGGGATTGGGGGAAGAATAAAAGAAGCAGGAAGTTCAAGGCAACAGAAGATGGCGATTGATGTTGCATTTAAATTTTTGAAGATTATCAAGGAAGCAAGTAAGAGGAAGGAAGTTGCACTGTCGGGAAGCGCCTGAAAAAATTTAAAAAACTGCTGGTGTAGAAGCGGTGGTTGCATTTAATTATTTTAACAGTAGAAGGGTGGGATCTAGATAACAATCAAGTAGAACGCTTAAATACATGTAGTCGGGGCACCAGGGAAGATAGCATCAGAAAAGTTGCCATGAAAATATTTGTAGAAAAGACAGAGGGAAGCCACATGACGTCTATGAGAGAGTGAAGTCGAGATGTCAAGTCAGGACCGATTACATTGCAGATCTTTCTTTGGATTTTGTCAAGAACCACGAGATGAATAGCAGGGGCATCAGACCAGATATGGCAACAGTTTTCAATGAATAGACGAATCTTATAGTTGTAGATGTGTATTATGTACTCTGATGATAAAAAAAAAACTTCTGGCACGGCACAGTGAACCGACTTTCCTTGCGGAAGATCCTGTTTAAATTATAGAATAATTGCCACGTCTTCAATATTTTGCATGTCCCCAGCAGGTTATCTGGTGGTTATCTCCGAGACAGGAAATATTTTCAAACCTCGAGTAATTACTCTATTCTCGCCATTTTAAATCGCGTTTCTGATGTGGATTATTTCAAATACTTCTTTCTACGTGTCATGGCCGTAAGACATAGCAGAATCAAACAAGGGTTCTCGCCTGACCACCGAAATTAATGTTGATTATGGTTAGTGATCGGTGTGGAATACCAGGCATTGAAGGCTACGCCACGAGCCTAGCAAGCCGGCGATGGATTCAAAATCTCTTCTTATACTAACAGAAAACTTTGATATGTGGAAGAAGTTGAACTGAAATGTTCATAGGCTGACTTTGAAGGAGAAATGCTAGAGCGATGAAATCTTGCATGCGTTAATTTCAACTCTCCTTATTGATAAATGCATTGTTTATTTCTAGGTGAGCTCCAATGTTCATAAGCTTACCTTGAAGGAAAGACGCTAGAGCTGTGAAAACTTACATGCATTAATTTCAACTCTTATTAATAACTGCATTATCTCTTTCCAGCTAAACTGACATCTGACTGCTTAAAAGAAGAATACAAAGGAAACTAGTAGTGACTAATCTTGAAAATGACAAAATCTGGCACCGTGGTGTTATGAAGTATCTGGTCTAGCTGTAAGAGGGTGACTATTTCTGTGCATAAAATATATTAACTATATAATAAAGAGAAGGGAAGTATTGTTAGAAACAAAGAAAAGGTAATATTTATTCTATATGACAGCGATTATTTGGTAATCTCCTGAAAGATGAAAAAGAAAATTGAAGCTCAAGAAGAAATTTAAAGCGTTAGAGAAGAATACCGTAGGCGGAACATAAGAAAAAAAAAAGGAAAATCGGAAATACAAATAAATATATTCATCTCTATCTATAAAAGGCGGGATGTGTGTGTGTGTGTGTGTGTGTGTGTGTGTGTGTGTAACGAATGCACGGTGGCAATTTTCGACGGATTTGCACCAAACTTTACATGCACATGCTCCAAGTTAGCGGGAAGTCCAATACCGACTTTGCATTTCCCAACTCCCATCGATAGTGGAAATAATCGATTTTTTCATGCTTCTATGGCAGTTTTTATGTAGTTTGTGGCCATTTTCTACTCGACAGAGTGAGAGCCTATAGCTGGCTGCCACGAATAGGCAGGAAGATTCTATTGGCCAGCGTGAGAGCCAACAGCTGACTGACACGAATATTAACTAGCATGCAAAAGAAAGATAAACGATAGCTGCATTCGTCACAACTGGAAAAAATTTAAATCTTCATGGCACTTTACTCCAATTGGCTCATTCGCTTGCTTAAACTCGACGTTGATTCTGATTCCGCAGAACTAGGTTAAGTGTGAAAAAGTATTTGTTGTTAACATTCTTTTTTTCATTAGGTTTTTCAAGTTACGAGTCCTTTTTTAAAGCTGATCGTTTTGTGTTCATTTTGTTTAGTTCTTTTTTCGTAACAGATTTAATGTTTAGTATAGAGCTTAGAAAAAATTCGCAGTGTGAGATAGACAAGAAGTAAGGCATGTAGCAACATCAGCACAGTAAAGGGCACTCCTTTAAAGGCAAAGAAAGGGCAAAAATATTTTAAGTCAAGTGATAGCGATTGCTGTGTTGAGTCGTAAGATTTTTGAATCAAGCACGGGCAACGCCGGGCCATGCTGCTAGCACAATAATAAACAGACGATTGAAAGTTCTTGGACACAATTACCCAACAGAGGCAAGAAAAACAGAAAAAACCTTCTTTATGACTTGATAGGAGACAAACGAAGAATAGAAAAGAAAAAAAATCGTTGTTTCGAGCGGAAATGGCAGGAAGTTGTGGAGAACACTAAACTTAAAAGTACATGGCAAATAAAAGAAAATTGTTATTTTTATTAGTACGAAAATTCCATTAACGTGATTGGAGCCATAATTGTCTTATTTAATAATATACATACATCATTAAGTCTATAATCTAACGATGAAAAACATTTGTTTTGCACAACCCTATTTATTTTTCAACATAATCTCTTTCATTGTCAATGCAGTTGGTGATAAATATGTAAGCAGCTAGATAAGTCTATAATTTTATAATGAAAAAAATATCTATTTTGCACAATAAATATTTATTTTTCAACATAATCTCTTTCATTGTCCATGCACTTAATTTAGTAATGTATCTGTAGGCAGATAAATCTATAATATAATAATGAAAAAAGCATTTATTGTTCACAATTATTTCTTTTTCAACATAATCTTCTTTATTGTTAATGCACTTAATATGGTGATGAATATGCAGGGAGATGAATAAATCTATAATATAAAGATGAAAAAAAAGCTTTTTATTTTACACAACAAATATTTATTATTCAACATAATCTTCATTGTCAATGCACTTAATTTAATAATGTATATTTACATAGATACTTTACAATCTGTTGTTGAAAAAAGTATTTTAAACAAAAGAATATTTATTTTTTAACATAAACTTCTTTATTGTCAATGCACCTAATTTGGTGATGAATATGTAAGCAGATGAATAAATCTATAATAATAACGAAGCATTTATTCTATACAACAAATTTTTATGTTTCAAATTAATCTTTTTCATTGTCAATGCACTTAATTTGTTGATGTGTATGTAGACAGATGAATAAATCTATAATCTAATGATGAAAAAAAAATATTTTACTAACAAATATTTATTTTTCAACATAATCTCCTTCATTTTCAATGCACTTAATTTCATGATGAATATATAATCTTATAAATAAATCTATAATATAATGAATTAAAAGCCATATATTTTACCCAACAAATAGGCATTTTTCGATATAATTTCCTCCGTTGTGAATGCACTTTATATGGTGATGAATATTTAGGCAAATAAATTAGTCTATTATATAATGATTAAAAATATTCAATTTACACATCAAATATTTATTTTTCAAAATATTTTTTCTTCCTTTTTAAAGCACTTAATTTCAATTTATATATATACTAGCAGTATAATCCATCTTCGACCGGGTGTTTCATTACTGGGAATTTTTGCCATTTATTTGGAACAGTTTAAGTTTAAAGTCAGCCCACCCGAAAATCAAAATTAATAACAACAATTGGTTGCAACTGAAGCACATCCCCAAATGGGGAGTTAACAATTTGAATGCGGGGTGGCCTTGAAAAGGACCGTTTTTGCCTTCTCAATTTTGCAAGGAACAAACTTCTTCCATGGACAGTCATAATAATAATAAACGATAATTTTTATTTATAATATATATTTTTTATATAATTCTAATAATATTTTGCGTTAGATTTCAACTCTCTAGATTGATCGTAGTTTTTTTTTACAGACATTAAATTTTGCCTTCAATTTTGCGCAACGTGTAAAAAATTGCTTTTTCCGATTTTCACCTTCAAGTTAGTAATGTTTTCCAGCCAATTTAGACTCAAAACCGTCACTGAAGCATTATCTATAAAAACAAAAACAATTTCATCGAAATCGGATGAAAATTGTGGGAACGCATCAACAACATCCGATCACACATGCACCCACACATATTTTGAGAATTATAGATAGAGATATGTAGACAACTTAATAACAAATGTCTTCAACGCAAAGATTCCGTTACTCTTCTCTTTGTCAATACCAGTAATTCAGTTGTTACTATTAGCCTGGTGAGTCCGAATTTATTGATGCATCATTGTGTGAGGTTCTGTCTTAATTATCGGATATTAAGACACCTTTCTGAACCGAATTTAGTCATTTCTAAGAAAAATGACTATTTAGCACCAACAACAATGGCGATGACTTCCGCTCACTTCACTGATCCAAAAGAAATAACTTAAGAGCCTGCATCATTAACACACCTCAAACTTTGCTAAAGCTACAATACTATTTGCCTACGAGTAACTCTCACTAGTTCACCGAAAATTACCAATTGTCTCTGCCTATTCTGATGATGACTTGTGAAAGTCGATAGTTTCGACACTATTTCGAAATGAACATCGAACCATTTCTGATGTAATTTCCTGCTTGTCTGAGACGTATTATTTGTAATTTGGAAAAGTTAATCATTAAAGTAAATCGACACAAAATGTCTGTCCTTTTTAATAGTTTGGGTTGTCCGAAAAGTTCGTGCCGATTTTTAGTCGGTCATGTTCCAATATGTTAGAACACTTCAAATTTATCGACAGGTATAATATACAGAATTGTTAACTGATATAAAAGAAAGAAAGAAAGAAAGAATAAAAAAAAATAAATAAATAAATAAAGAAATAAAGAAAGAAAGAAAGAATAAATAAAGAATAAATAAATAAATAAATAATTAAATAAATAAAGAAAGAAAGAAAAAAAGAAAGAAAGAAAGAAAGAAAGAAAAATAAATAAATAAATATGTTGCTGTCCGGAAAATTCATGCCGATTTTTAGTCGGTCATGTTCCAATATGTTAGAACACTTCAAATTTATCGACAGGTATAATATACAGAATTGTTAACTGATATAAAAGAAAGAAAGAAAGAAAGAATAAATAAAGAATAAATAAATAAATAAAGAAAGAAAGAAAGAAAGAAAGAAAGAAAGAAAAGAAAGAAAGAAAGAAAGAAAAATAAATAAATAAATATGTTGCTGTCCGGAAAATTCATGCCGATTTTTAGTCGGTCATGTTCCAAAATATTAGAACACTTCAAAATTCCCGATAGATATAATTTGCTTACGTTTCCGATTAGAGCACAATGCAAACTATCTCTTGAGAAAGAAAGTTTAAAATTTCTTAAATCGTACAAATTTTGCATCCCTATAAAAATGGAAGATTGTAAGGTGCATTTTAGACACTTGATGCCATTTTTTATATTAAAGGTAAAAATGCCTCACAAGCAATAAAAACATATGCGCTGTGTACAGTGAAGGTGCTTTAGCTGACAGAACTGTACGGAATTGGTTCGCTAAGTTTAGAGTTAGTGATTGTAGGCTTATTGATGAAGAAGACTCTTCACTACAGATGACAATCAAATCATGATATTGATCGAGAATAACCCGATTGACACAATGTGGGAAACACTAAATTTGTTAAAATCCACCCTCCATGAGCAGTTAGTGAAGCTTAGGTACCTAAGTCACTATGGTGTTTGGGTACCACATGATTTTAGGTAAAAGAATCTTTTGGAGCGCATTTCATCGTTTGCTGTATGAACGCAATGAAAATGCACCCTTTTTGAAGCAAATTGTGACGCGGGTGATGAAAAATGAATAGTTTATTTGTCTTAATAATAACAATTTGTAGACATTTTAAGGTATCATAATCTTTCTCTTTATCTCCTTTGACGGATATTCTATTGTGTCCGGCGCATGCAGTATCTATGATGTTGCATGTTCTTTATGCTTTATCTACCACTAACTTATCTACCACAATACTTCATGGTCACACATGATCTTGATATTACACTGCATTTCTTACATGCAGTTTTCAATGAGATATTCTGGGGATCATTATTATTATTATTATTATTATTATTATTTCTGTATGTTATGTTTCCTGCACAGTAGAGGCAGGTCTAAACTATGGTCCTTAGACCCTATAAAATTGTCATTTAATTGATAGCACTTTTCTTAATATATGTGATGTTTCTAGTAGAGTAATCTTCTGAGCAACCGGTATGTTAATGTTACCTGGGACATTGTTAATAAAATTTTCCATTCCTTTTCTCACGAGGTCCCGATCTCGGATTACATTTGGTGCAGTTTCAGTTTTCATTTCCCACATCCTGTTAATTTCGATCTCTATCTCCTTGTATTTCGGACAATTTCACGATAATTTTTATGGAGATGTTTCTCTCAGATGGTACTGCTATGTCAATAAGCATACACTTTCGATCTTTCTGTCTTTTATGATAATATCAGGTCTGTTGGTTTTTCTTTCCCAGGCAGTTTGAATTGGCATGTCCCAGAGGATAGTTACATCTTTATTTTGGGTAACTGTGTCTGGTTGGTGCGCAAAACATTTCTCAGTGGTTTCGATTTCGTGCTTCTTGTATATCTTCCAGTGCACATATGTCGCTACCTTCTTATGTCTGTGAGTATATTCATTTTTTCCATTTCCGGACATCCTGAGATAATATGGTCGGCAGTTTCATCATCATCGTCATCATCATCATGTTATTATTATTATTATTATTATTATTATTTCATTTGGTTTCTGTTGTATAATCATTTCCATCCGAGGCCTAAATTGGGAAATGACATCATGACATTTTCTTGTGGGCATTTTTGTAAAAAAACAAAACCGAAAAGAAACAATCTATGATGACACACATATTTTACATAGATAAAGCCCTTCCTAAGGTGTGGTCTGTCCCTGTGGGTATAATTCATTGTATTTGTTTAAGGCGTGGTCGAGAGAGATGTAGGAGAACTACATTTTATTGAACGGACGTTTAAAATTAAAAAAAAAAAAAAAAAACTTATAAAGGAGGTAAAAGTAACTATCAAAAAGAATAACGTAAATGAAAAAAGGAAGAAAGAAATTAAGAAAGGAACGAATTAAGAAAGGGAGGTAATAAAAGGAAGAAAGAAAGGGAGGTAATAAAAGGAAGAAAAAAGGGAGGTAATAAAAGAAAGAAAGTAAAATTCACTTTCAGTTTATTTCATTCTTTCTTTCTCCCTTTCTTTGATTACCTATCTTTTCTTTCTTTCTTTCTTTCTTTCTTTCTTTTTTCTTTTTTTCTTTCTTTCTTTCTTTCTTTCTTTCTTTCTTTTTTCTTTCTTTACATATCCTTTCTTTATTAAGTTTCTTTCTTTCTCTCTTCATTTTTATCTTATTCTTTTGACTGTTAATTTTACTTCGTGTCACTCGTCTTTATTTTGTAACTGACATTCAATAAATGTTGTTCTCCTTCATTCCTTTCTTATCTAGAAGGGAAAAAAAAAACAGAATGAAAAAGCTGAAAGGAAACGTAAAGAAAGAAAGAAAGAAACTTGCTAAATAAAGGAAGTAAAATCCAGAACATGTGAAGAAAAGGGAGAGCAGAAACTGTGAAAAGGAGAGCAAGGAAGAAGTGAACAAGAAAGAATGAAAAAAAAAAAACAGAGAATTTAGACAATAAAAACAAATAATGAGAAAGGAGAAGCAAAGAACGTTAGGAATTTTTTTTTAAAAAAGTAATATAAAAAGAAAGGGAGAAAATAAAGGTTAATTAAAAAAAGAAAGAAAAAGAAGCCAGAATGAAAAGAAAAGAGAGAGAGATGGCATAAAAAAAGGAAAAAAGAAAGAAAGAGACAAAAGAAACGCTAAAATATACAGTCGACTTTCATCTTCAAGCTGGGAGCATTTAATTTTTTATTATTATTGTATATCGTTTATTGCCAGCTTTTTTCTTGGCTAACAGATACCATTTCAGTCCTGCCGTGTGATACGCAGTCTCACCCTGTGCAGGAATGCAATATTATCATATTTGTAACCTGGCGATGACTTAACTATAACATTAACGCAGTGGCACATATCGTTTCTGTCAGGAAACGGAAGGTCTGCTATTATCAATAAAACTCACACGGAGTTTCTTCCCCAGTGGGAGGGTTCCAATTAGGAGAAATCGAAGTCTCTTAACTGAAATCAACCACCTCTCATCATATCTTACTGCTTCTTAGCTGATCCTTGCCAAAACTGTCCTCCATTTTTGATGATTTGTAATCCCGTGTTATCAGGAGCAGCCTGTCATTTTTTATCAGTTATTCAAGTCAATAAAACATTCGGCTCTGGTTGAAAGGAAATATTTGATTATAATAAAAACAAATATGCAAATTTATTGCATCTCACGGTGACGTTAATATATTTTGGGAAGTTTAACGATTATTCTTAGACCGGCCGAAATGCTGATTGCGGGGAAACTGTAATTTTTAGATTTGTGAATTTCGATCAGTTTTAATGTAACATATTTAGGAATATAATATCATGTAAATTGATTCATATTACATTACATTGAGCATTGTGGCTCACAGAATCTGAGTTGTGTGATTTGTCCAGGCCTGATGTTATCGGTTAGGATTTAGGACGGTCCCAACGTGCGGTATCTTTGGAAAGTGCCTGAAAATCATACCGCGGGTTGTTCCAAGCGTTGTGAGTGAACTTGGATAATCGGTACACTTGGGGCCGTCGATAGCTGTGCTAGTACAAAGTCACAAGTCATCGTGACAGAGGGATTGAGTGAACTGGTGTTGTTCAGAGTGTTGATCATTCTAGATAAAACGCTCTCTCGCAGAAACTGTTAATAAGGTCTGCTCAGCATAGCTGCAGTATATACCATAGGTTGGCGCAGTTAGGTTTTGAAAAAAACACATGTACCTGATCGAGAATCTGCAATTGGGATTGGCTAGCATCTCTAGTAGACAGGTATACTCGAATACGAGTGGCCAGCATATATATATATATATATATATATATATATATATATATATATATAAATATATAATATATATATATATATAAATATCCAAATATAAATATATATATATATATATATATATATATATATATATATATATATATATATATATATATATATATATATATATATATATATATATATATATATATATATATATATATATATATATATAGATAACTATCCATATATAAAATATATATAAATATATATATAAATATGTATATATAACTATATATATAAATATATATATATATATATATATATATATATATAATATATATATATATATAAAATATATATAAATATTAATATATATACATAAATATGTATAAAATGTATATATAAATCTATATATGAATAATTTAACTTTTAATTAATTTTTTATATATATATATATATATATATATATATATATATATATATATATATATATATATATATATATACAGTATTAAACAACATTTACCGGCCTGAATGTCCGAGAAATTTTCGTCGGAGGACGAATATTTTCTGTGAAAATTTATCGGACATTCAGGCCGGTAAATGTTGTTTAATACTGTTTATATAAGCAGAACATTTACTCAAATATTCGTATCTATAAAAAAGAATGTATAAACATAAAAATGTCTTAAAATAATTGTCGGTCTTTGTCCATTTATATTATATATATATATATATATATATATATATATATATATATATATATATAATCAAAATTAATTAAAAGTTAAAAAATGTCTTTAATAAGTAAATTTAAGATGCTTTCATAAGTTTCTAATGTTTTAGACCGTTACTATAATTTTATTTTTTATTTGATTGTTATTTTATTTTTAACCGTTGCTATTGATTTTTAGTAACCACCTTCAAGATCTTGAATAAAGTTATAATTAAAAATTAGTATTCGGGTGTGCTTTAAGCAGGATGGAAATACAGAACGAAGTCTTACTCTTTACACCATGATTTTATCCGGATTAGCAAGGCCGAACGGAAAGAAAAACAAATAACAATGAAATTCCACTCCACATTTCTTTTGTTCGACGAACGACCGGAAACTGGCTTCACAATGAATTGGCCACCATTCTAGTGTTTCACCCGTCTACGCTAGGCTTCACGCATTCAAATCCTCGTCGGCCCGTCCAGAAGCCAAATCTTCCCGAAAGATATTTTCGATGATAGGAAGTTCTAGAAATCTGTTTGCCCTGGCAAGTGGGGAATGAGAGAAAGGGAAAATCTTCACAGGACGGAAGGAATAGGGGAAGATTTACGTCTCAACAATCATGCTTATTGCGAGAGATTAATAAGCAAATATGTATTAGCGGAGTGGTTTTAATGAAGTCATATGCATCTTTGACTTAGGGGACTTTTGTTTAATACATCAGCTTTGGTTTAAGATAGATAGATACGAAAAGACTGAAAAACATACACATATACATACATATATAAGCTAGGCTAGCAGATTTTGGGTACTCCGCCAAACTTGCTAGCCATATGTGGAATTTAAAAGACAAAAAACAAAACAACAGGGATCCGTTCATGAGGTGGAAAATTTAAAAAAAAAGCAAAAACATACAACAATCATAATCGCATTCACAACGTATGTCAACATGAGAAATTAGTGATTATGACATTTCCAGATCCCAAAAACTTTTTAAACGAGAAATCCAAAATTTTAAATGTTTGCCTTTATATCAAAACATTTGTATGTGAGTGAATAAGAGGCTGGATAAAAAAAAAAGTAACGTAAAACCCACTCTTCACTTCACACTCTCCCTTATATTTACTATACACTCTCCCTAATATTTACTCTACACTCTCCCTTATGTTTACTATACACTCTCCCTTACATTTACTCTACACCCCTCGTTATATTTACTATACACTCTCCGTTATATTTATTATACACTCTCCCCTACATTTACTATAAACTCTCCCTTATAACTATATACACTCTCCCTTATATTTACTCTACACTCTCCGTTATAGTTACTATACACTCTCCTTTACATTTACTATACACTCTCCCTTATATTTACTCTACACTCTCCGTCATATTTACTATACACTCTCCTTTACATTTACTATACACTCTCCCTTATATTTACTCTACACTCTCCGTTATATTTACTATACACTCTCCGTTGTATTTATTATACATTCTTCCTTTCATTTTACCATACACACTCTCTTATATTTTCTCTACACTCTCCCTTATATTTACTCTACACTCTCCGTTATATTTACTATACACGCTCCCTTATATTTACAATACACTCTTCTCTATATTTACTCTACACTCTCCGTTATATTTATTATACACTCTCCCTTATATTTAATATAAACTCTCCCTTATAATTATATACACTCTCCCTTATATTTACTCTACACTCTCCGTCATAGTTACTATACACTCTCCTTTACATTTACTATACACTTTCCGTTATATTTATTATACACTCTCCCCTACATTTACTATACACTCTCCCTTATAATTATATACACTCTCCCTTATATTTACTCTACACTCTCCGTTATAGTTACTATACACTCACCGTTGTATTTATTATACACTCTCCCTTTCATTTACTATACACTCTCCCTTTCATTTACTATACACTCTCCATTATATTTACTATACACTCTCTCTTATATTTACTCTACACTCCTCGTTATACTTACTATACACTCTCCCTTACATTTACTATACACCCTTGCTTATACTTACTCTACACTCTCCCTTATATTTACTCTAAACTCTCCGTTATATTTACTATACACGCTCCCTTATATTTATTATACACTCTCCCCTACATTTACTATACACCCCCCCTTATAATTATATACACTCTCCCTTATATTTACTCTACACTCTCCGTTATATTTACTATACACTCTCCCTTACATTTACTATACACTCTCCCTTATATTTACTATACACTCTCCGTTGTATTTATTATACACTCTCCCTTTCATTTACTATACACTCTCCCTTATTTTTACTATACACTCTCTCTTACATTTTCTCTACACTCCTCGTTATATTTACTATACACTCTCCCTTACATTTACTATACACCCTCGCTTATATTTACTCTACACTCTCCCTTATATTTACTCTACACACTCCCTTACATTTACTATACACCCTCGCTTATATTTACTCTACACTCTCCCTTATATTTACTCTACACACTCCCTTACATTTACTATACACCCTCGCTTATATTTACTCTACACTCTCCCTTATATTTACTCTACACACTCCCTTATATTTACTATACACGCTCCCTTATATTTACTCTACACTCTCCCTTATATTTACTCTACACTCTCCCTTATATTTTTTTATACATTTACGATATGCTTACTTTTCTCTCCTACCCTCTTCAACCTCCTTTTCTTTCTTCTTCTTTCTCATATCAGGGATAGAGTGTATGTAAATATAAAATATAATTATATATTTCTGAGTAAGGCAAAAATCAAATCACACTAAAAAGATCATGGAAAATATGGAAAAGAACAATAGCCTATAACAATCAATCCAAAAACTGTAAACACTGCCTGGAAGAAAATTGCTATAATTAACTTCCCAGATCAAAACTAACTACTAAATAAACGAACAAAATGCAAATGCGAAAACAAATTTTTACTACGTTACCTAAAACTCGAAAACTGAAAACGAAAAATTAAAAATAAATTAAGAAAAATAAATGATCAAAAGCAAGTAAAATTAGTTAATTCAAACAAATAAACAAGTAAATAAAGTAAGTAAACAATAAACTAATTAATAAACGACGTACGCACAGATAAAAACAGGAAGGATGACTGATAACAACCAACAATAAAATAATCAATAATAAATTTTAAAAAATTCAGTCAGTCCATTCGTCACACCTTCTAAAATGGCCATACATTGATTGCTCGAAACCAGATTTTGGGGGCAAGTGCAAACAGGTAAGGGGGGAGTGTACAAAGTATAGTTGGTTTTACTAGGGTGCGTAGAATAGAACAATAAATTTAGTTTTTATTAATTTTAGGGGGCGGGAATTAAAAGTCTTATTATTTAACATACAAATACTCCCACTATTCAGTCATAACTGATCTAGCGAGACAGGCTTTGTAACCATTACACCACGTCAAAGTGTACGACGTTAGATAGATAGATATTTGTAAATTTTCTATGTGCCGTGACCCGTCAGGATGTTAGTGATGATGGCTCTCCACAATTTCCTGTTCTTCGTAGCTCCCAGTAATTTTTTCTTTTCTGTCCTCCTGTATGGTAGCAAATTCTGGGTAATTTCCTGGAAGATGAAGAAATAACTCAAAGCAACAGAAGTCCGGTTCTACAGAAGGATTCTAAGGATACCACTAAGATGGGAAGATGTATTGGGATGGCCAAAGAAAACATTCCAAAAGCTAATTAATGTATGACGAGACAGGTAAATTTCGTTGGAAACAAACACAAGAGCACTGAGCTGTTACGTGATATCTGTCCTCCTGTATGGTAGCAAATTCTGGAAAATCTCCTCAAAGATGAAAAAGAGACTCAACGCAACAGAAATCTGGTTCTACAGAAGGATTCTAAGGATATAATCTGCAACGACGAGGATTTGAAGAGAATGGAAACAAAGCGGAAACTTATGCTTAACATTAAGAAGAGACAGCTGAAGTTTCTGCGACACGTAGTGGGGAAGAAGGGCTTGTAAAATCTGATAGTCACAGAACGGATAGAGGAAAGAAGAACAGGGGGGAAACAATGCGGGATATAATAGGCTTGAACAAGTCGATGACAGAACAGGGTCATGGACAATTAATAAAAAGAGAAAACTATTTAGAAGCTACAAGGGAAAGGACAAAGTGAAGGGCCATGAACGTCTACGTTCTGAATGGACACGGTACATAAAACAAAAAGATTTGACCAACGTTATTATTCGTAATTCAAACTGAAATCTTGCAACCAATAGTGTGTTAATGCTTCTTTGGAGATTTCTTTTTTTTCATTTTGTTTTTATTGAAGAGTTCGTATTTCTTAATGGGAAAATAGATACATCGTCTTATTTCGATTGGGATGAACATTCAAGCAAATCAAGCATCCTCAGATAAAGTCTCAGAAAAAAAAAGGCTTCATATTTATAGCCGGGATTTTATTTTCAGTATAAGACCGAATATTATTTTTTTTTCTTTTAAATCCGAAATTTAGCGTTTAATCTGAAAATCGTGATTGAAAAGTTATTTTTGAAACGAACAGTGAAAAGATTGCTCAAATAAAAAGATATTTTTATTTTATTTAAAAGCTTTCGCTGAACCCATAACCTATATACATCTATTCAATACTTGGATATCTTTCAGCAACCTGAAAACGGAAAAAGGTTACCATAGAAGAAAGTAACTTCGTGATAAATAGCATAACGACTTGTTCTTTAAAATCTGTATTCTTCCCAAAGCAAGCGTCAGATTAGGGAGTTATTTATTTAAAAGTCATTTTTTTCCTGTTAAAAAGAATTCTGTTATGTTTCCTTATTCGTTTTTAATATTTAAAGATTTCTCGGTTTTGAAAATAAAAAGCAATTGATTTTCTTTCAGCCTAATTTGATACGCCTATCTACCGTGCACACAACCCCCCGCCAAAAAAAAAAGACAGTTTTATTTTTAATGAATCAGTAAGTATTTTTAAGCCTTTTAAGAAATGTAGGCTAATGTGAATGTATTGCGCCTTCTCTATCTCAGGTTGTTCAGTGACATGAATTAGAATGGTTATATTGAATTAATTGCTAAGTAAACAGCTAGGAAAATTGGTTTACTGTGTCGTGCTAAACAAGTAGTCTGGCCAGAGTTATAATTCTATCATTCCTCCCTCTATTGAATATTGCTATCACGCATGCCCTTATGCTTCTGCTATCTATTTAGAAGTTCTTGAGAGAATCCAAAGAAGGGTTTGTAACTTTATCGGCCCTGACCTGGCATCTCGGCTTCAGTCACTTACTTACTCATCGCCATAACGTAGATTCTCTTTGCCTCTTCTATAAATGTTTTCGCTATAATTCTTTTGATGAACTTTCTTTTTGGTACCGTCGATTTCATGAATTTTACAAGTCGTATCAGATTGAAGGACGGCACAGTGGAATAATGTATAGCGGCTTGCATTGAAAAATAATAGGGCCGAGTTCGAATTCCAGTCGGATCCATTACATTCACTTACGTGCTAATACCCTTGGGAAAGGTATGAATCCTCTTCTTCTCCCCACCAGCTATGGGTAAATAGTAAAAAAAGACTTAGATGGCAACCGGTCTAGAAGGAAAAACTCTGAATTCAAAGCCGACGTGGGGAGGGTTGGTCTTCCTCAGGCCATCTTGCCCAAAAAACACCACTTCTACTGCGGTTGCAGTGAACATTGTGCCCCTACGACTCCATGGGTCACGGGATAAAAAAAAACAGGTTGGAAATTAGGTCTCATCAGTTTACTGTTCAAATTGATACGTGTTACCGTAAGTTCTATGCTAATAGTTTCTTCTCTCGCACTTCTCGCGTGTGGAACACTCTTCCGGCTTCCTGCTTTCCTCTATGTTCTTTAGAAATATAAATACAATACGAATTACCTTTTTTTTTGTCCCATTAAATCCTGTTCTTTCATTGTCTTTCAATCTCTAAATTCTTGCATCCTAATGGCTTTTATTTTCTTTGCTTGGGATAATATGCTTGAAATAAAATTCTCTCTAAATATTAAAGACGAATAATTTTAAATCTAAAAGCAGGTCGAACTCGTGAAGATATCTTCATGTTGTTTTTGTTGTTACGACAACTGTTTGTTCCACTACACGTACAGAATCCGTTACATGCCTATCCGCAGACTTTTCAATAATAGTTATTGTCAATCACAATACTCTGAAGATTAGTCAAGTCATTATTTATGCCAGCTTATTCTACGGGGGCTCTGGGTAATATGTAAAATATGTTTAGAATATCAATGGTTAAACCGGTACACCGACCAGGCATTTCTGGTTAGGATGGTCGCGAAACATCCAGTTCTGTGATGTCAACGAACACTCGTTGCCACTTTTGTAATGCCAACAAATACTCGTTGTCACTTTCGTAATGCTCGTTGTAGTAGAGACTTTGTAATCGCAGATATAACTGTAGTAACGCCGTGAAACAATACTGGTGTCAGACGCTTTCGAATATCACTCGCACTAATGGCACTTGCTCGATAATACTCGCTCGAAAGTAACCACCGTGTAGTGATTCGAATAGAGAAATAGTATAGTGAATAGAATAGATAATAGCGGACCCTATAGTAATAGAGGATAGACCAGAAATGACGATCCGAATAGTAATAGAGGATAGACTAGAAACAGAGATTCGAATAAAATAGAGGATAGAATAGGATTAGCAATCACTTGGACATCACGCGGCTGCCTACTTTATGGTCCCATGGTCTACTTAATTCAATAATGGGATCGCCTGTGTTTGTTCACTGGTGATCTATGTTCAAACTCAAGCGTCGGCAGCGACACTTCATTCCTATATAACACCCATGTAGATTAAAAAACAAAACATATCTAAATGTCGATAAAAAATCTTATGGAATCAACGGCCATCTATGACACTTGATTGGGACCCAATAACTCTGTATGCAGCCAGTGGATTCAGACATGGCAATGTTGGGCTGAGTGCTTCCTAGACAAAAGTCAACAGCAAAGAGGAAGGATTCCCTCAATGTAATCAAATGCCATGGGTTTGTGAGCAATGCCAACATTCAATCTGGAGGACGTCGACTGCAAAAAGGATGGGCTCAGTCTGGTTTACACGCTACGCACGAATAAATATATCTCCCGCTATTGGTTCAAAAGTTGGTCCGGCTGGTAGCTGCGCAGTGACCCTACGACCATATCCAGTCAGTAAACTGACGGTGATGATAATGTTGCAAGTTATTATTAATGTCGTGTTTTTTTTGGTTTTTTTTTGGCTTATGCATTTTTGTTTTTGTTTTAAATTTACCATCTCTCTGAACCGTCCGCGGTATGACGTTAAACTACATCCGAATCCTGGGTAAGATGATAAACTACATCCACGTTCTGGGTAAGACGATAAACTACATCCAGGTTCTTGGTAAGATGATAAACTACGCCCGCGTCCTGGGTAAGACAATAAACTACATCCACATTCTGGGTAAGACGATAAACTACATCCATGTTCTGGGTAAGATAATAAACTACATCCACGTTCTGGGTAAGACGATAAACTACATCCGCGTCCTGGGTAAGACATTAAATACAAACGTTCTGGATGTAAGACGATAATAAACTTCTTACATCCGCGTCCTGGGTAAGACGATAAACTACATCCGACAGCAAGGCCTCTGATCAGGGGATTTTGAGGAGCGTGGAAGCATCCCTTTATTGCTGGTGTTCCCAGGTCCACCCTGACACGGGGTGGTAACACCTGTTAGGGTCCCAGCTGTGGGCAAATAGTTAACCCCCAAACTGGGGTCAAAACACAATGAAAGTGTAAAAATAGATTTTAACACCAGAAATACATTTCGTAAAAAAAATATTGCCAGAAATACATTTTTGAATAAAAAACAATTCCAAAAATAGATATGTGAAGGAAAAAAATATTACCAGCAACAAAAATTTTGTCGGCATTAAATAACCCATTGAGGTTGATATGCCGTAAAACAAACCAAACCATCTCTCTGAACGACACTTTACTGTAATTGTAGTAAAGTCTGATAAGCATCAAAGCTTAAATGTTTCACACATAAAATGATAGTTTATACACTTCTGAAATCTGTTAAATTAACGTTGGTCAAATCAAGGGTATGTGGTTTCGGGTCTTTCTTCAAACATCTGATCTTCTTCGTGTGAAGAGTTTTGTGTGTATCCTCAATTTAGCTGGATTGCTTTCCTTGGTGCACCCACCGAAATGCTTCCAGGCCTGATTCTGCATTCCGTGGTTTCGCTGTCAACCTTCGGGTCTCCTAAGTCTTTACACTTTACAGCGAGTATAACATTTACTTTGGTATCCCTTAGAGGGAACGTAATAAATATTGGGGGCCACCACAGATCAACTCTTCTTACATCAAGGCTCATGGTAATCATGAAAGGGGATACAGTCCACTGATATTTTCTGGCGTACGTTACATATGAAGGAAGTATTTTTGCCTTTTTAAATAGGGAGGTATTTATTGAGAATTTGAAATATGTTCATATTTAACTTTTAACATTTTCATTACATTTCTTAGGGTTATGCAAAATGTCTCTAGACTATTTTTGAAACCTAGAAACGGAATATTCTCCGTCCTGGCTCAAACGATAAACTACTTACTTCCACGCTCCTCCCAACCTCCTGATCAGAGGTCTTGCTATCAGACCTCTGATCAGGAGGTTTTGAGGATATGGAACTATATATATATAATTGCTGGTGTTCCTAGGTCCACCCTGACTCAGGTTGATAGCACCTGTTATATATATATATATAAATACTTAACACCCAAACCGGGGTCAAAATACTATCAAAGTGTAAAAATAGGTTTTAATACCAAAAATACTATGTAAACAAAATTATTACCAGCAATACTTTTAAAAAAAATATTACCAACTATACTTTTTTAAAAAAAAAAAACAACTACAAATATTACCAGCTATATATTTTTTGAAAAAAATATTGCCAGAAATAGATTTCTGAAGGAAAAAATATTACCAGCAATCAGTCAGTTATGTGCCATACGTGATAGACGCTTCGGGTACCTCGAGGTGGTGTAATGGTTAGCAAGCTTGTCTCGCTAGAAATATTACAACTGAGTAGTGAGTTCGATCCTCACTGGGTGCCTCTTACTTTCAGCCTTGTGCCACATCTGAGCAACGCTTGGAAAATCACTACGTGATAGACGCTTAGGCGATCATGTCTCATTCGTTACATGACTGCAGATTTATAACCAACTGTAGGTTGCTATTCCATTGTGCGGTAGACCAGATGCCATCCAAGGCTAAAGAATCCGGTGTTCTGCTATTTACCCATAGATGGGGAGGGGAAACAAAAGGAGTCATACCTTTCCCAAAGGTAATAGTACGTAAGTGAATGTTATAGATTCGAACGGAATTCGAACTCGGGTCACTGATTCCTTAATCCTAGTCTCTATCCATTATTCCACGGTGTGTTTTTGAAAAAAATATTACCAGTAATAAAAATTTTGTCGGCATTAAATAACCCATTCAAACTGACATGCCGTAAACCAAGCCAAGCTAAACCGAAACTTCTTTATCGAGGTGCCGAGTCCCTTGAGGAAGGCGGAAATGTATGGTCTCCACATCTTTCTACCACTTGTAGTTCTTAGTAAGGTTTATCTTCTTGTAATCACTCCCAATTTCCTTTCATACATCTATTGACACAGACTCGTCGGACGGTTGTCCTGCCGCATCCTCCTGCTAATTTTGACCCCGATATGCCTTCATATTGATTTTGATAAATGATAAATATTGCATTGCATTACTTTTAATTGTATTAGTTTTTAGAATGTTGTAAATATGAAGTCATTCTTGTAAATAAGCCATCTAATAAATAATGATTATTATTTTTCTCAACTTTTCAAGGACGAAGAAAACGTATATATTCACTTTCATGTTTTATTACAATTCTAATCATCGCTTTTAAAATTAACAAACATTAGCGAGGGAATGTAGGCAGTTAGATTAATAGCGGTGTCAATGGAAAAAAAAGTCCTTTACACACTCCGTGTTTTTGGCGGGCAGAAAGATGAATATTTATAGAACCAGTCAGTTATGTGCCATGCATGATACACGCTTAGGCCATCATGTATCTTTCGATACATGACTGACGAGGCAGATATTTTTCCGCAATAGTTTGTCATTTTTTTCTGCTGTAGACTAGTTGCCATCCAAAGCTATAGAACCCGGTCTGTCCTGCTATTTACCCATAGGTGAGGGGAGAAGAAGAGGATTCATAACTTTCCCAAGGGTATTAGCATGTAAGTGAATATGATGGATACGAATGGAATTCGAACTCGGCTCTCCGATTCCTCAATCCGAGCCTCTATTAAAATGTAATAATTAGAAGAGACATGGGAACGTAGTTTGAACATTCACATTATAAAACCCTTTTGGATCTTATAAAGGGTAGTAAGTCAGTCAGTTATGTGTCATGCGTGATAAACGCTTATGCGATCATGTATCTTTCGATGCACGACTGACGAGGCAGATATTTTTCCCGCAGTAGGTTGCCATTTCTTTCTGCGGTAGACTAGTTGCCATCCAATGTCTGTCCTGCTATTTACCCATAGCTGGAGGGAGAAGAATAGGATTCGTACCTTTTCCAAGGGTATTAGCACGTAAGTGAATGTAATGGATTTGACTGGTTTATAGAGTACTGCTTCCTAATGTAAATTGTAAATAAACATAAGAAGTTTTTTTTTTTTATATGCGAAATATGATTCGTTGGGTTTTAATGAAGAAAAATAATGGAACTATTACTAGAAGAGAAGCATTTACACTTTCAGTTGCAGGATTACCGGCTTCAACAATAATTAATTGGTAAAAATCAAACAAGTACTTAATTGCCAATGATTTCCCTCCTTAGTGTAAACGCTCATTAACGGATCTTAATTTCACCCTACTTTGGTCTACATTTCAATGAAAGAAAAGATACCAATGTTTTCACTGTTGCGTTGAAAAATTCATGAACACCACGCTAAAACTATTGAATTCAAGAGCCAATCAACTTCCTTCTTACATTGCTACTCATTCGGTAGAGTTCTGTTTTAAGTGGCTTTCTTGTGTGAACTTTATTTAATAGATAAATAAAAAAAAAACTACAACCATTTTATGAGTACTGATTAATAATTTAACGTGTTAACAATCTCAAGGATAGTGTTTATGTAAAAATTTGCATCATTTTCCTGCAGGAAAGAAAATGGAATGTTATCAGAACTGAAGAATGTAGAATTTTACATACAGAACTGCCGGCTTAATCAAAGACAGCAATAATTAATTGTCAAAATCAAATAGGTAAATAGATTGATTGCTATCAATTTCCTCCTCATGGTAATTGCTTAATTACCGAACGAATTTTAATCTCCACGCTGGCACAGATTTCAAAGAAAGTGAAGTAACCAAAATGTTTAGCGAGGACAATTTTTCAAAATCAGCAAAACATCGAAGCAATTTAAGAAAATCAAATAAGGTAAAATATAATGAACCAAACAAGAAATAATGAGACGGATTTCAAGATGGTATTCAATTAAACTACAATATGAAATGGCGACAAGAAAGTTAATTGAATTCTTACTTAAGTGCGTAAAAGAAATAAGTTGCTGGGAAAATTTCCAGAAAAAAGTAATAATAAAATATATTTTAATCAGTCGGCAAACATATCGAATACAAATATATATTAGATATTGCTTCCACACCTGTTCTGGGGCTCCTGGTATGCATTTAGAGATTCTAGATAAAATACAAAGAAAAATCTGCAACGTTAGCTGTCTTAGCCCGATATGTCGGCTTCAGTCACATTCTCACTGCCGGAACGTAGCTTCGCTGTGCCCTTTCTATAAATACTTTCATGGTAATTGTCCTGGGGAACTTTCCTATATTTTATGAATTGTAAATATGGGGACTAGTTAGTATTTTCATAAAGACAACGAGGTATTATGGTGGTTGTAGTAAGAAAGGTACGTATGAATGTGTTGTTTTGGTGTTAGGAATATTGTTTCGTACGATTGGGTTAGTGTTTGCGGCTAGCTAAGTTATAGTTAAGACAGAAGAAGACCGTCCTTTCCCCAATCCCCCCTACGGCCTTGTGCCACATTTCTATCACTTTTCTATATTTTATGAATTTCAGTACAGTACTAGATCAATGGCTAGGTCTCACCATTTTACGGTTGAAGTTGCTACATGCAACCGTAAGTTCTATGCTAACAATTTCTTCTCACATTTCTTAATTGTGGAACACTCTTTAGGATTTTTGCGTTCCAATCAACATAGATTTTCAAAAATTCGCATGTAATATCAATCATTATTTTCTGTCTTGTTAATTCTTCTTCGTTTCTTGTTCGCTGTCGTTAATAGTGTCTATTTTTTCTTCATGTTCCCTTATACCCTGTATAGTGACTTAGTGGCTTTATTGCCTTGTTTGGGGTGAAATGATTTTAAATTTCCATGCAATCCTAAATTACGCTGTGCTTAACATGCTTCTAAAATAAATTGAAATAAATGTACAATTTTTAGTATATTTTGTATATCAGGTTGCAAGAGTAGTGTAAAGGCTATTGGCCTGAAAATGTAATGGCAGAGGTTAGGGTTCAAGATCAGGTCTCGTCCTCTTCGTTCATCTTTTCGCAAATACGCTTCAATCCATCTCCACTTCCATCTATGGATTAAATCGCTAGGTAGACTGAGCTTTCTAGCCTTGGGTAATTTAAAAATTTAAAGATGTGATTAACAAATCGTGGAGAAGGCAACAAGAAATCACTCAACTCTTTTTCCCAAGAAACCATAACAATTTACAGATGGTAAGGATATTAAAGCTATGGAGAGCTATAATAGACTACGTTTTGAAGGGACTTAAAAAAAAACAATAAAAAAACTTATATCAGCTACAGACAGTATTTTAAATTATTCACAGTTTGGGACTACGTAAGTTGATTGGCCCGTCTCTAAAAAATAACTAAGATTTCTTTGGTTTGGGTGGGATAATGTTTGTACATTAACATTCATTAGACTTTCAACAATCTACACCATTTGTTAGAAAGGAAAAATATTGAATGTTTTACTCATCTTAGAAGAACGGTCTTGTTCATAATATAAACACAGACTCGAATTGACCTCTGACACCTTAAAGAGTTATCTATACTTCACTATTGATAACTGCGTACTGCTGATGTTGTCCTTTTCTCTAGTCCATCATTTTAGTGCCGTAAATACTGTTTCAAACTTAACATATGCTAATATAAACAAAACACGGATAGCTATTTAATAAAAAGAGATTAAATGAAGTGTTAAGATCAAAGTACCCTAAAGGTTATACCGATCAACAGGCATCGAAGAGGTCTAAAGGGTAAAACTGCCGAAATTTTAAGATAATAGCAGAAAAGATGAGAAAAATTTTCAGAATGTAAATATTGGAAATAAAAAGAAAATGGAAAGGAATTGTAATTGTTCGGAAGTTTAAGTTTTACTTAAACTTTAGGTTGATGTTTTAATTTACACCCTTGAGCAAATTAAATGAAACAACCGTTTTAGTTTTCTTTCTTTCACCATAGGTCAGTTTTAGACCCACTCGAGTGACAGGGTGTAATCGATTTCTATTTTTTTCTCAGATTAGGTCATTCGCAGTGGTTTGCAGTAATATGAATCTATTTTCGGGGTGTAGGATGAAATTTTAGGGCTTGAACAATATTACGTCATCTGCGATTGCATCAGATTATTATCATACCCAGACACTATTGTCTCGACGGTCGATTAGTTGTCCTACAGTTATTTCTGCGATGGGCGTTACACCAAGAGTGCATACGAAAAATATGACGCTGCACGAACACACTGGCAAGCCATATCAGTGAGCAAATCAAAGTACTATAGCCTGGCCAGGAGATTCTCCTGATTTAAATCCAATTGAGAATCTGTGGTCAATCTGTAACGTCTTCTTGGAATGGTTATACGAAGTAGTAACATATGTACTGGGTTATGTTTCATTGGAAAAATTCGAAAAAAAGTAAATAACAACGGAATTATTCGTTTTGTTTCAATTAATTTGCACAAGGGTTTAGGTTTAGCTGTACTGTGTCTTACCGAAGGATAGGAGAAAAAAAATCAGGATTAATGTAAAGTTTTCATTTATTCATTTTGCTATACATTTTGGCAATTCTGATACTCATTTGTCGGTTACAGATATAGAATGTGCATGCAATATCTAATCTTTCTACAGTTATTTTTTAATAGGTTTTGGATGCAGAGTTGTATTTCTTCTATACTGGTAACCAACCATGGCTGGGGAGTTTTGTTTGTCTTTCTATTTAACCCATAGAGAAATGGACGGATAGATAGATTGATACCTTTCCAAACGGTAGGCGTGTGAATATGTGAGTAACACACTCGGCCGGAATTTGATCTCAGTTTGCAGATTTCTCGTTCCGACTCGCTAAACATTATACGACCAACCCATCCACATTAACGGGTAGTGTAAATTTAAATATAACCGTTGCAATTGTTGATTTCTTACAACGTAAAGGATAAAACCCGAGTTGATTGTTCTTAATTCTCTAGAATAGTTTTTAAATATGTCCGTTGGAACTTGGCGTATTCTTAAACCGATATTTTGCACGTAGCATCACAATCATCTTAGAGCAAATATCTCAGAACAGATAAGCGGAACAGCACTCAACGGAGGCTCAAGTCACGTAGCCCGTTATCAAGTCGCTAGTGGCCGCTTGCTGAAGAAGCAGCTGTTATTCCTACTCGAAAATTGGCAAAAATGTGGCAGTCATGATGAACGAACACTGACAGCCAATTAAAATTGTTAGTTCCTGACGTGTTTTCCCATCCGTCAGTCGGTAACCTAGAGTTAACCTATTGGGTCAAGCTGAATCGTCTTTATTTTGAATATGTAAGATCAAAGCCTTTCTTGCAAACGGCTGGTTATTTAATACCGAAATCTCTAAATATGAAAAATTAAAATTATTATTATTATTATTATTATTATTATTATTATTCCTTTTATTCTTTTTTTTTTTTTTGACAATATCTGTCTTCAGTTTTACTATAAAATATTTTTTTTTCATTTTACTATAAAAAAAATATAGGCGCTCATTTATTTCGCGGCATAACGTTGGCCCCCTGTTTGGTCAAAATTAAGCCTTTGGTGGTGACCACTCCAGGGCTCAAACCAGGGTGATGTTATAGCCGTGCTCTACCCCTCTTAGCGGTAACGACAAGATCCAAATAAATACAAGATATAGCTGTAAGGCAATAAAGGTTTAAAATCAGAGTGTTCTTTCCCCTGGATAAACTGTCTTTCTGGGCTGTCGAGCTCTATCTACCCTAAGCGGCTGATCATGAGGCGCCAGTTTTCCGCGTTCGCCTATTCTCCGGCTAAAAGATGGCGATATCAGACGCATGCTACGGAAGCATTTTATAGACATGGGGAGTTTGTCCCCCTTACCCCACTGGCTATAAGAACTTTTGGAACATAAAAAAAAATAATTTTCTGTGGCCCAAAAGTGACCTCGAACCAAGGGTTCCGGTTTAAAAAATATCGGTCTGTGCAATGTGGAGGCAACCTTCCTTGATGAGAAGGTTAAATGTTTACAGTAAGAGAATAGATATCAAATGTTGCTACTGGATTTCAATAAAAAAGAGTGTTTTTTAGCGGCATATCAACACATCTATGGGTTATTTAATCCCGAAATTTACATATGAAATTCAAACTTTATAATTAATTCAAGACAATGACATTATCTCATCATTAAATACTCGTTGTAACTTTCGTAATGCTCGATGTAGTAGAGACTTTGTAATCGCATATACAACTATAGTACGCCGTTGAACAATACTGGTTTCAGACGGCTTCGAATAACACTCACATGAATAGGTCTTGCTCCATAATACTCGTTCGAAAAGTAACGAACGTATAGTGATCCGAATAGAAAAAATAGTATAGTTAATAGAATAAAGAATAGCGGTCCGTAGAGTAATAGAGGATAGAGGAGAAATAGCGATCTGTATAGGATAGAGGATAGACTGGAAATAGCGATCGTTAGTCGTCAGCTACTTCCTACATATATGAGTTTCCTCTATGGTCAAGTGGTCTATTTAATTCAGTAATGAGATCGCCTGTGTTTGCTCACTGGCGATTTATGCTCAAAATCAAGTGACGGCTTTATTCCTATATAACATATATCTTTTTTTTATTTAATATATATATATATATATATATATATATATATAATTTTTTTTTAATATAAAAAATATTGTTGGTAATTTTCTAAATAAAATGTATTTTATCAGATCACTACACGGGTCATTTGCCGAGTGAGTATTAGCGAGCGAATGCTATTAGTGCGAGTGATATTCGTAGGCGTCTGACATCAGCAATCTTCATCCGCGTAGTATAAGTTGTATCTGCGATTACAAAGTCTCTACTACAACGAGCATTACCAAAATGACAACGAGTATTCGTTGGCATCAAAAAAGTGGCATCGTGTGTTCGTTGACATCACAAAATGCCAAAAAAAAAAAAATTACTATAATGGATCTCATTTCTTGTAAGGAGAAAAAAGTTTTCACTCCTAGTTTGATTTTGGAAGATATTTTGGCAAAAATGCAGACAAGTAATTATAATTTTATCATTCTCTTGAATTGATTATAAACTTTTCATATATAGATTTCGGCATTACATAACCCATAGATATATTGATATGTCACCAAACAAAAACAAAACAAACCAATCTTAATGAGTCAGTAGCATCCTCCGACATGTATTCTCTTATTGCAAGCAATTAACCTTACCATTAAGCAAGTTTACCTCCATATTGTGCAAATCGACGTCTTTAATACTGCCCCCTTGAGACCAGGTCACCGCCAAACCACAGAAATATATATAAATATGTTTTTATGCTGCAAAAGTTGTCATCGCCGGGGATGATAGTGGAGATAAATTCCCCTTGTCTATATGCTTGCGTGGCATGCATCTCAAATATAACCTGGAATTTGTTATCAGAGACTAATTTTTGTTTTGTAAACGTTTTGTTACTTTCTATTTCTCGATATGACTATACCAGAATTGCTGATGGCTGCCATTGTTAGACCATTGTAGTGGAGATTATGTGTGGCTTCTGCATTCGGATATCACCTACGATTACAAAAGTCAAGGAGATGATGGTGATTTCTATGAACTGCTCTTGATATAGACAACCATTATAATCCTAGAACCTAAGCAAACTTAACCATAAAATGTTTTATTAAGAAGCATAATTGTTTCAAGATCTGGTTTTATATTTCCTGGTGAAGAGATTGATAGATCTGTGTCAAGTTTCTTTCAAGACTAAGGAAGATCTGAGTTATTTGATAACCGAAGTCGCTCATCAATCCATAATACTGTGAAACGCCTGATAAATCTGCGAATTCTAATGCTTCATTGTAAATGATCACGATTTTAATTTCGCCATTTAGATTTAACATCTGATCAGTAAAGTTGAAAACACTGAACGGTGTTTGTGTTGTTTTGTTTTTTAAATTTAACTATTTAAATGCAAAGTTAATCGATATATTTTGTCTTGTTTTCTGTTCTTTCCTTGTTCTTTCTCATTACTGTTTTCATTTTCTCATACTCTCCCTCAATCAGTAACGCGTTTTATTTCCTTTATTGTCTTGCCTTGGATGAAATGTTTTAAAAATTCTTTCTAGCGTCATACTCATATCAGTCGGATAGAACTCTTTTAGGACGAGCATTTAATATGCGTTAAATTTATTTTTTGCTTGGATAATTTATTAGAAATAATAAAAAAAAAATTCAAAAGAGCTCTTTATTAGATCCAGGCCTCCTATTCAGCAGTAGGAAGAATATTGATTTTTTTGCCTTTCCATGCCTAAAAAAAAATTAGACGATTTTTTTTTTCACGTCATGAACATTTTCCTGCGTACACCTTTTACATACTAGGCCTTCAAAGACCCAACAACTTTTCTGGGAGCGAACACCATCGCATGTGTGTTTTGTTTTTTTTTCTAACCAAAGATAATGTCAGCAATTTATTCTTCTCTGATATGTTAAGGAACATTGCAAGAAAGGCAGTGAGAACAAATTGGAGCGAATTCTTTGATTTAGTCTTTGTGCTTGTTCCTTCTTTTGGGTTTTTCACTGAATTTGCGCTGTTTCAGAGCTGGAAAGAAGCAATGAATTTATTAGAGCGTGAATAAAGTTCCACGTGGTTTCTCTTCCTTATCCTTAACATGAAAAGAAGTTTAAGGCTTGCAAACTTAATTGCCTTTCTTTAAGAAAAAATATCAGTTGATGACTTGCCTCTCTTATACGCCTCGATACACGAGCACACACACAATCCGTCAACACAGCAATAATAACAATATCTCCACACGTGACAGTAATTGACATAATTTTCAGTTAACAGTTGTAACGGTAAATCGAATCGAGTTCTTTCAGTCACTGTGTGTTTATCTAAAAATAAATACGTTTAAATTCGCCTTTCAATCCTAGCTAGTGGCAACCGGACGTCTAGCCACACTGATGAGCTGTGATACAGCGAAACAGTCTTTCTGTGGATGACAATGTATATATATATATATATATATATATATATATATATATAATCTGGTGTTCTTAAAACAGTGGTCGACGTATAATAACGGAGCTAACATTATTAATACTAATAAATATACATTTAGTTACACACACACACACACACACACACACACACACACACACACACACACACACACACACACACACATATATATATATATATATATATATATATATATATATATATATATATATATATATATATATTGGGCTGTCTGAAAAGTCCATGCCGATCTTTAGTCCTACGTGTTCCAACACGTTAGAACACGTAAAATTTATCGACAGATATAAAATGCTTACATTTCCAATTAGAGCACACTTCAAACTATCAAAATTTAAAAATCACTTAAGTCGTGTCAATTTAGCACCTCTATGAAAATGGAAGTTTATAAGGTGTACCTTAGCAACCTAACGCTTTTTTTTTACCATAAAGACAAAAATGCCCCTAGCAACAAAATAGATATGTACTGTGTACAGTGAAGGCGCTTTAGCTGACAGAACTGTACAGAAATGGATCGATAACTTTAGAGTTAGTCATTGTAGCCCTATTGATGAGGAATGCTCAGGCAAACCCCAAATACAGGTGGCGGCCAAATCAAGACATTGATCAATATATATATATATATATATATATATATATATATATATATATATATATATATATGCATATGTATGTATATATATATATATTACTTTGGGGGTTGTGTGCGTATGCGTTACGTATGTGATGCGGCAGAGAAAAAATTCAGATGTAAATAAAATAAATCCGAAAGGAAAATATATGGAAATGCAAAAGGAAAATATTTAGGGACGAAACTGCTTTGGCAAAGAAAAAAACTGTTAATTTTATCTTTTACACAAATACTTTTTTTTACATTAAGGTTCCCCCTGTAATAGGCCCGGGGGCCACTCAAGGCAGAGGGTTAATTTAGGAGGCAGTTTGTACGGACAGGACGAGAAAATAAAGGTGAACGCTCGACTTGAACAGGTTACGATTGTAGAGACCGGGGAAACATCCTCTTGGGATTCGGCTACTAGATTAGAGGCAAGGTATCATCCTTTTACAGGTGAGATGTCTACATGTAACCATAAGCTTTTTTCTCACTGGGAAATTAGCGCTAGATATGAAGAGTTCTCAGGTTCCAATCTCTGATCATCAGCATAGATGTTTACAAATGATCTGAGTATATTCTTAGACAAGTCATATATGTAAATCAGAAAGAGGGCTAGTTACTGGATCGGCACAGGGAGCTTAAAGCCCAGTAGCCTCTGAAGGCACGGTGCCTCTCCGAGGTGACATCCTTTCATCGAGACGTCAAAAAACGACATTATTACGTCATTATTTTTGCACCAACCTAATAGATCGTAAGAGAGATCAACTGCTAAACGCTGGTAATCAAGTGTATAATAGTCGTATCATCCGCATAGATGTTTAAAAGTGATCTGAGTATATTCTTAGGCAGATCATATATGTAAATCAAAAAGAGTATCGGTCTAAGGAGTGACCCCTAGTGACACCTGCGTTGACTATTAGGGTCTCGGAGAATCACTACGTTTAGGGACCTACTTGTTAGGAAGGATTTTATAATCGAGAAGACTCTTCCAGCGATTCCATAAGTGGAGAGCTTGTGTAGCAAGTCTTTGTGCCAAAAACCTTCGAGATATCTAATGCTATGTTCCTCGTGATGTGTTTGTCATCAAGAGCTTAACTAATTCTTTGAGTGATGGTAGTAAGCACATCAGCAGTGGATCGAGACGATCGAAACCTGTACTGATCATCGCTGAAGAAATTATTCTTCTCCAGTTGCTCGAAGACATTCGTGTTGATTATAGCCTTAAAAAAATAACTGATGATACTAAAGATGAGTCTATACTGAGAGTGGGAGGATCACACCTCTACGTTATTGAACACCGAACATAAGCTTGATGTCTTCCACAGGTTTTGCGGTTGAATAACTCCGCTAGGACCGGAGATAATTCTGGGTTGATATGCTTAAACCACTGGAATTTTGTCGAGAATAGTGGCTTTCTAGGGTTAAGGATTTTTAGACGTTTAGAGAATCCTCGTGCTGTCATGGTAATATTACTGAGATTTTGCTCAATGGAAGGTGGGAGGTTGGGCAGTGGATGCTCTTTGTCTCCTATTGTTGAGTTTGAGGTAAAGAGATTCGCCGTGTCTATCGAAGGCAATATGACCTCGGGGCCATTTGTAATTCTGGGCGCAGCCGCTTTACCTTTATTCATTATTTATTTGGCAATCTTCCAGAATTCACAGGATTCAATTTATTTCTTTTCAGTCTTGGACTGAACAGCTTGTGCATAGCTGCACTTGGCGTTTTCTAGATTTTATTTTTGCAGCCATATATATATATATATATATATATATATATATATATATATATATATATATATGTGTGTGTGTGTGTGTGTGTGTGTGTGTGTGTGTGTGTGTGTGTGTGTGTGTATAACGTATAAACAATAAGTATATTAAAATAATTGACGGACTTAAGGCCAGAAATCTCAACAATAATAAATAGACAAAACACCAGAAATCTCAAATCTAACGCGCTGCAAAATATAGTTAGCCCTAGTAATTTATGTTACTGTAGAAATAAGAATAGATGTCCGTGAAATGGAGCTTGCGAAACAGAAGCTGTAATTTATAAAGCAGAAGTAACAGATATTTCTGGCCAAAATAAAATGTACATGAAGGTACTTTTAAACGTAGATTGTAGAATCATAAGTCGTCTTTTAAGCTAGTAAATCTTAGATACGCTACCAAACTAGCTGACCATGTGCGAAATTTAAAAGGAAAAAAGACAACAGGGATCCGATTGTAATTTGAAAAATCTTTTAAAAAGGCAATGCCTTACTACAGCCACAACAATATCTGCAACCTCTGTCAACAGGAAAAATTAGCAATTATGACATTTCCGGATCCAAATAAGCATTTAAACTAGAAATCCGAAGTCTTAAGACCTTGCTTACATATTAGAAAATTCCCCTTAAGCACATACGAGGCTGGATAAAAAAAAAAGTAATGCACGTTTCTCCCTTTATGAAACCCTTGCAGTTCTTCTTCTTCTTTACAACAACAACAACGACAATACCCAACGTCGTGCTTTTGTCTATTTATTTTTTAAAATAATAATATAGCGTTCATTGTCTTTGTTTGTTGTTTGTTTTTTTTAAATAAAGCCTTAAGAGGCCATTTGATAAAAATTGCCCGAGGATACCGTCATGTTGAAACGAAGGCTGCAAATTCAACTCACCTCCTGATTTTAAAGTTAAAATCTATACATGTTATTTTGACTTTTATCTTTTTCACAAGTGTATTGAACACTTTTAATACTACTGTTTCCTGGTCTGATTCATTAAACTCAAATATATATATATATATATATATATATATATATATATATATATATATATATATGAGATAAGGTATTGTAATTTTTTACATTGTTCGGACCGTTGTCTTCACGACGTTTCGGTCGTTGTACGGACTGGCTTTCTTCAGGTGATATACGTTGGGATTTCGAACCGAACCCTGTATCTATTCCACGGAGGTAGATTATTCTGTTGGGATATCTCAGTTTCAGTTAATGACCCTTAGTAACTCAACGTTGCAAGTTTGTTTTTTATTATTATTATTCCCACTGCTGTGGCCAGGTATTGAACTTACATCTCTTTGGGGTCAATTTACTTTTTCGATCAATCAACGCTTCTATCCACTGAGCCATGCAGTGGGTGAAGTTTGGCGACTCATACAGTTTTTTACCACAGCTCATATTACAATTTCTTCTTACTTTCGACATCCGAAACCAAGCATATTGTTTTCATCTATTTCTTAGATTATATATATATATATATATATATATATATATATATATATATATATATATATCGTCATATATATATATATTTTTTTTTGTGACCATCTGGCTATTTATATCAACAGTGGACATCTCTTTGGGGTCAATTTTCTTTTCGATCAATCAACGATTTTTTTGGGCTATTTATATATAGGGTGGGTGAATTGCATCTCTTTAATACATTTTTTTTACCACAGCTTTTTCGATCAATCAACGCTTATTGTTATCCATTTGAGCCATATGCAGTATATATATATATATATATGACAAAAGTGACCATTTATACAGTTTTTTACTAACAGCTCATACGAGTTTTTTTTTTTTTGTTTTTTTCGCCATTTATATATACAATTTCTTCTCAACGCTATTTTCGACATTGGTTTCTATATTAAATATATAATGTACTTTGACATCCGGAAACCAAGCATATTGTTTTCATCTATTTCTTATATATATATATATATATATATATATATATATATATACAAAAGTGACCATTGAGTTCGACACTAAGAAACGACTGTTAGACTAACGCAATCGTCAGACCACGAGTTTTTTTTTTTTTTGGGGGGGGGTCTGGGCTATTTATATATAGGGGTCAGTGGTGCATTGTGGGTAGTCTATTTTGGTGGTTATTTTGCCGGAAGTCGTTTATTTGTTCATTTATTTATTTATTTGGGTTAAATTATTTTGCTTCTTTTTATTTTTATTTTTATCTTTTATTTTTATCTTTTATTTTTACTTTCATTCCTTATCTTATATATTTATTTATTTATTTTAATTTTAATCAGTGTCTTATTAATTTAGCAAAAAATTGTTTATATCGCTTATTTAATAGTTTTGACTTGGTTTGTGAAGATAATTAAAGCTATTTATTCAATTTTGGGGTTGATTGCTGTAGTTTATTATTATTTACTATTATTTTGGCGGGAGCAGTCTATAAACATTTCAGCTAGTGTATATCGGTAAAAAAAAAAAAAAAAGCAGTACGAATAAAGACAGAAAGAAAATTTATTTTAGCCGACGCTTATCGTCTTCTGAGGGGGACTTTGTCAAAGACTCTATCTTGCATTTGCCTTTATAAAGTCCCCCAGAGGACTAAATCGGTCGGCTAAGATAAGTTTTCCTATTGTCTTTATTCACATATATATTTTTATTAGTTTAAACGTTATTTTCAGAGAATACGCGTATTTGGGTAAACGCTCTGTATATATATTTATTTTCGGCTGTAGGGTTGAACGTGCGAGAAATCTTGATAACAAATATTTTGCACCGGTGTATATATTATTTACTCTATATATTCGCACTAGATAAGGCTAAAAGCTTGAGGCTTCGTGGGATTCCCAAGAAATAGGTTCAGCTAGGCAGGGTCTGGAACGGTTGGCTAGCGAGCGCTACAAGGGTCAGAAGAAACGGTTTCGCAGGCCTTCTACCATTGTCCTAAGGTTCGCCCCCTCTGGGACTATGTTGCCGAGTTGACGGCTCGTATCGCTCTCGATCGGCTCGTGCTCATCGATCTCGCATACGTCTGCGATAATGTGTTGCCCCAGTATTCTGAGGAGAAACGAATGGCCTTTCCGACGCTGCTCTCCGTGGTAAGAACCGTGATCTGGACGTCGCGAATGAAAGGATTCTTGCGATACGAACGCTATTCGCATCAGACTCTGGTCGGGTTCTTTCAGCATCAACTGAAGTTGGAGATCAGAACTGATAGAAAGCGCTTGGTCGCGACAGATTTCGGCAAAAGGTGGGTGAAAGTAGCGGGCATGATTCGTGTGAAAGGGACTATTCTTGAGTTCCTTTTTTCAAGACCTTTTTGGTCACAATGGTGTGGTTTCCTCTGATCCATTCCCCTTGTTAAGCTAGAGTCTAATTGTTTTTCTAGTTAAGTGTTACTCCTGGCCCGTTCCCGGCATTCTCTTTTGTTATAATCCATGTCGAGATTCCCAACTTCCCAAACTGTGGAGGCTAGGAATCTCGACATGGATCATATTTTTGTCTTTATTCATATGCTTTTTTTTTTTACAGATATACACTAGTTGAAATGTTTATAAACTGCTCCAGACAAAATAATAGTTAGAATAAACAACAGTTATCAACCCCACAATTAAATAAATAGCTTTATCTTGCCAAACCAGACGAAACTATTAAATAAGCGATATAAACAAATTTTAACTACGTTAATAAAAATAAATAAATATATATATAAGATGAGAAATAAAAAATAAAAATAATAAATAAAAACAAGCAAAATAATTTAATCCAAATAAATAAATTTTTGTGCCCTTTTCTCATTTTTCTCATTCAATCCAAATAAATAAATTTTTGTACCTTTTTCGCATCTCTGCAGGATCAGCCTTTGATTTTCCCATTTCGTCATTTATTTTTCCCTCCCCCTTCCATTAGTGAGTGTGCTTCCTGATTCTGTCTATTGACAAAACACAGAGGCCACTCGTATTATTTTGAGGGGGTGGTGGGTCCTACTAACATTTCTTTATTTTAGTTTTATCTTTGTGTTAAATTTTACTTTTTTTGCTGGATTCACCCCATCCCTATCATTTCATGTATCATGAAATTTGTATATATTTTTGCATATTTTGAAATTTTTACGTCATGGGTTGTTTTGTACGTTCCTTGTGAATATGTGATATTGTGGTTCATGTACGATTGGGAGGTGATGGGCAAGTTCTTGTGGTGATTGTGTATATTGTATTAAATGGTCCGTGATTGTGGTTACCTAGGAATAGGATGGCTATTGAAAGACCAGCTCTTCTCCAATTCCACTCCGGCTTTGTACCACAATTCTGCATTTCTATAACAGAATAAATATAATTATTTACCCGCTGCCCCACGCAGCAAGATGTGGCACAAGGCCGAGTTTTAAAGTGGGGTATCCGAGCCCGGAGGCTTGGGCAAAAATTCCCTATAGACCGCGTTAAAACGGAGTCAGTTTCCCGAGACGAGATTCCGTCCCTCGGCAGATCCTCGTCTGGAGGATACCCTCTGACATAAGCCAGGTAACTATACAGAATAAATATATTCAATAATGCTTTCTTAAAGTATACACCTACGTATTTTTGTCATTACTGTTGCATCAGCATTGTGACGTGTCAGCAACATGGAAAGGTATTTCTAGTTTTTGTCTACGACGCGAAATATTGTATTTAATACGGGGCGGCTCTTTAAAAACTGAAAACATTGTAAAGCCTTTTAATTAAAGAATTAGCCTAGCACGACGGAGAAGACAAAATTTGTTTAAAAGAATCAATCCTTTAATGGAAGAACTCTTGCTTGTTGTTGATTTAAATGCTGATTATGTAAATAATAGCTGTAGGCGATTTTGATAAAACTGATTTAATTCTTCGATATCATTTTCTTATTTTCTTTCTTTATAAAAAAAAGAAGGTATTCTTTGAAATAATTGTGTGAACGTTGGCGATCGCTGATGTTCCCTGAGTACCATAAAAGAGAAAATAATACAGTCGATAATTCCTTCTGTTGATAATGGACTATACAAATGATTTCATTAGAAAGCAATCGATTGCGATTTTTTTTTTATCTTTAAATGCTATTGTTTTGGTTTTACCTTCTGGGATTTTGTTGAAATAAGCAGCTACTGACGTATATATACATAACAAATGCTCAAATATATCTGTAAAGCAAAATAAAACAAATATTTCATAAATCTCTAATGCAACATAAAAGAACTGGATGAACTTAAATAAAGAATAAACAGTTGCCAAAAGCCTCGTTTGCAGGTTAATATCTTTTCCCGGTTTAGGTAAGCATATAAAAAAAACGAACATATAACCTTCTTCGATTCAATAGCAAAGGATTAATAAGAAAATATCAGAATCTAAAGCGGCTTTGGAATAGTGAATAATGTAGATACCTCCACGAGATCGTTAAAAAAAGCATAGCATGATGAAAAAGACGCCAAAGTTATCGTCTAAATGTTTACGTTATTATTAAGAGGAAAAATCAAAATATTTCTGGGGTATTTTTTTTAATTTTTTAATCGTTCCTAGCACGTCCGAAATTTTCCTCTTTTTTTGAGTCAGCAAAATTGACAGCTGGCAACCATTTTTTTCCAATTTATAAAAAAAATGAAAATCCCAGTTTGAATTTTTTTAAAATATCAATTATCGTTATATAATGTCTTCCAAAAACTAAGCAACGAATGAATAAACAACAAAATATCGTTACAAGCAAAATACTGTTATACTGTAATATAAATCTTCATATATAACAGAGAAGTTTGGCAAATCTCCTCAGCAATAAAGTAGAGAACGATTGATTGATTTATTCATTCGTTTTTTACAGTTTATCGATCTTTTATTGGTGATTTAAGACTGAAAAATATTGTTGGATTTCAAGAATAATTATTTATTTTTTTTATTATTCATGAAAGAATATTTCCAAATTTTCTAGATAACGTTTTTCAGATACAAGTATTTAATTCATCGGGGGGGTTAAGAAAAAAGTTGGATTCGTACCTTTACCAAAAACATTTTCCCGTTAGTGAATTTTAAGAACACTGTTGGAATTTGAACACGTTTCCCCTGATTTCCAACCCCGAGCCGTTCTGCAATGCATCACCTGCTCATCCAAGCTTACAGCACTTTGCATTCGCAAGCAGCCTCCCATCTAAGAGCCGACCAGACTCACCGTTGCTTCACTTCGTTCTTCACTTTGTTCCAATGTAATATGGCCGTAAGCCTGAAGAATAGTATGTGTGCGTGTGGTGGTGGTGGTGGTGGTGGTGGTGGGGTAGCAGAGTTCTGTTTCTGCAGAATGATGCTGAGAATACCATGAATGGAACATGTGAGCAACAAAGGTAGTTTCACGGAATATGGGAACAAGAATGTTTTTACTTAGACTCCGTAAGAGACTATTAAAATTTCTAGGGCACGTAACAAGGAAAGATATTTGGCAAACTTGACACGCACAGGCCCTGGTGAAGGCAACGGAGACCGAGAAAAACAGCGAGAGTAACCTGTGTCAATAGATGGAAGAACGAGTTTGATTTGTTTTGTTTTGTTTTACGGCATGCCAACAATGTGTTATTTAATGCCGACAAAGATTTTTAGGATAGGTTCGTATGAATAGAATATGTATTCTGTGGTTTAGTTTAGTTTGGCTTATTTTGTTTTACGACATATCAACCTCAATGGGTTATTTAATGCCGACAACATTTTTAGGATAGATTCTTATGAATAGAATATGTATTCTTTGGTTTAGATTGGTTTGGTTTATTTTGTTTTACGGTATATCAAGCTCAATGCGTTATTTAATGTCGACAGCATTTTTAGGATAGGTTCGTATGAATAGAATATGTATTCTTTGGTTTATTTGTTTGGTTTATTTTGTTTTACGGCATATCAACCTCAATGGGTTATTTAATACCGATAAGATTTTTGGAATAGGTTCGTATGAATAGATTATGTATTCTTTGGTTTAGTTTGTTTTACGGCCTATCAACTTCAATGGGTTATTTAATACCGACATGATTTTTCCAATAGATTTGTATGCATAAAATATGTATTCTTTGTAAGAAATCAATTTGGAGATCAGGTTTCATTGAAATATTTTTCTAAAGAGGGTTTTTGTCGAGAGTCATTTTGTAGAGAAATTGATATTATTGATATTCCCATTTAGTTTATATTTTTTGGCAGCGGTCCGCACTTTTAAGAAATAATAGTATATCCTCCACTTTTGCTTTTTCGAGAGTCTCATACATGCTGTTTATATTATAGTAATTTTGTCTTGAGAGAGCAAGGAATGAACACTCGGTTACTTTGTGTTTAATAGCGTATAGCGTTTCGCATGTTTGCCATACAGGTTGATGTTCGTCGGTTAGCAAGTACGAGTGGGTTATTCTCGTGTGGTCAATGCGTAAGCGGGCCAGTATTATTTTTTCTTTTCAAGATTTTCTGAAAGCCGATTTCCATTCTCCTAGTTTGAGCTGAATTACGAAGAGCGTATTTTGGGGGGGTTATCGTCCCAGCACCTTTGCCATTCTATTTTAATGTAGTTTTCAATGATTTCCTTACATCAGTGTATGGTATTTTGGTCGTTGAATAACTTATCCAAAGCTGATTTGGCTGCTAGGTTTAATTAATTGTTACCTTGCACTCCAACATGCTAAGAATCTAACATAGTTTGATGTCTTTATGTTTGCAAGTTTATTTGGTTTGGTTTATATTTTTTTCAACCTCATATCATTTTTAGGATAGATTCGTATGAACCTCAATTCTTTGTTTTAGATTGGTTTAATTTATTTTGTTTTTTAGGATAATGGGTTATGAATAATGTATGTATTTTTTAGTTTATGTAATTGGTTTGGTTTTTTTTTTTTTACGGCATATCAACCTCAATGGGTTATTTAATGCCATCAACATTTTTAGGATAGATTCAATGAATAGAATATGTATTTTCGATTGGTTTGGTTGATTTTGTTTTACGGCATATCAACCTCAATGTTATTTAATTCATTTTTAGGATAGTGTGAATAGATTGGTTTTGGTGTAGATTGGTTTTGTTTATTTTGTTTTAAGACATATCAACCTTAATGGGTTATTTAATGCCGTCAACATTTTTAGGATAGATTCGTCTGAATAGAGTATGTATTCTTTGGTGTAGATTGGTTTGGTTTATATTGTTTTACGGCATATCAACCCCAATGGGTTATTTAATGCTGACAAAAAATTTTGTTGCTTGTAATATTTTGTTTTGTCAAAAATCTGTTTCTGGTAATATATTTCCTTCAAAATTGTGTTGCTGGTAATAATTTTTTTCAAAAAAGTGTTGCTGGTAATAGTTAACTATTTGCCCATAGCTGGGACCCTAACAGGTGCTACCACCGCGGGTCAGGGTGGACCTGGGAACACCAGCAATTAAGAGGTGATTGCACGCTCCTCAAAACCTTCTGATCAGAGGCCTTGCTGCTGGACGTAGTATTAACGTCTTACCCAGGACGCGGATGTAGTTTAACTTCTCATCCAGGACGAATGTTTGCAAGTAGTACGCATTTTGCATAGTAGTTTGATAATGAGTCTCTTGTTGGATTTTTTTTTCTTTCAAACTCTTAAGATGGAGAGTGAGAGCTAAAAAAATTTTTTAAATTGTAATGATATTGGAATCTAGCTATACTGCGTAAGCCTCCGCAGGGAAAACAGAAGGCGAAGAATGGGAGAAATTAATATAGTTATAGCCGCTCGGGCTTGGCATGGCCAGCCGATTAATATTTAATATTACCCTCAAATATTACTCCATTATAATTCGAAACCTAAACTTTAAGTAAGAAAGATTACCCATATAAAAATAATTACAAATTACATTCATAAATTAGATTCAAAATGATAAAGATGTTACCGTAACTGTTTTTTACAATATTAAAAAGTAAGTACGATTGGTCGGGTAAACAAACAGTTATAATTTAAATTTTTTTTAATATGCTCTCTATAAATTTGTTAATAAATATAGTATTTAACTTATATTAAATCCCTAAACTATTTGTAAAAAAATTAAATATTTAAATTGATAGCAAGCTTCATATTAATTTCTTCGGGTTTTTTTAGACATCTAACTTACTATGAAGCATTAAAATCTATTCTTTACATAAATTACTAAAACCCAATTAAAGCCTCTTTCTCTTTGCTTCCCCCTCCCTCTTCTTTCTTTTTCCTTTTTCTTTTCTCCCTACTCCCCTCCCATTTCCATGTATCACTTCCGTTAAGTTAACCGTCTAAATAAGTCAAGGTCTGGTCACTCCTCCTCCCCAATACTAAGTATGATTGAGAGAGATATGAATTTAATTCCTCCCTAAAATCTACCATATCTCTTTAACCACTCCTTATTACACTCTCTGTTAAATTACAAAAGCATACACTACCCATCAATATTAATTTCATTTTTCGTTTCATTTCATTTTTGGAAGTGCTATCTGATGATCCGGCGTCCTTTAAAAGGGCTCTGATGAAATAAATTATAATAATGGTACCTTAAAGTGGTCTGTTTTTCTTTAAAATATTAGCTCTGGATTTACATTGATCTCTCAGGATTTCATCCTCCTTGGGATTACCCATACGAATTACCAAGATCTTCATCACTTATATATATATATAAAGGGTGTTCATTAAGACGGATTATATATAAGGGTGTTTCATTAAGACGAATCAAAGTCAGCAGTAAATAAATCAGTGTTACTAGTGAACATTTATTTGTTTCTCTATTGGATCATGTTATTTTAGTCATGACAATTATGTGTGGAAAATAAATTCCACCGAAATATCCGCCAAATCTGAAAGCTGAAAGAAAAAGATAAAAAATCATTAAACGCTTAAACGTAATTCACATTGAAATCGGTCCAAGTTATTGGAACCCCCTTTATATCTTACTTATTAAAAACGGTTATTATTGTGTGTGTGTATTGTGTGTGTGTCTGTAACGTTTATATGTTGGATCGAATTTCCTACATTTTTAGCCGATTTCAACAAAACTTCACAGGACTACATAAAATTACCTTGTGGTGGTTCTAACGGGGCCGAAAATGGGAAAAACACAGTTGTTTTTTTAAGAAAATCATTTTGAAAACACGATTAAGACACATCGTGAGAATGAAAGGGGACAACTCACCCACGAAAATGTAAACAAAAGAGCATAGCATGATGAAAAAAGACGCCGAACTTGACGAAAACAAAATTTTATCGTCTAATGTTCATATTATTATTAAAGAGGAAAGATCAAAGTATTTTTGGGGGTTTTTTTTTTTACATTTTTTAATCGTTCCTAGCACGTCTGAAATTTTCGTTAAAATATTGTTTTTTTTTTTTTAAAAAAAACAGATAATCAATCATTTTCAATCATTTTTCGATTTGATAAAAAAGATTAAAATCTTACTTTGATATTCTTTTAAAAATCAATTATCATTTTTTCAAAACTGATTTTAATAAAAACAGAAATTATACTGTTTATTTAAAATATTTTGAACCAAGCTTAACTTAGCTTCTGCGCCGAAAAATGTAATTTGAAAATAAAACAAAGCAGGTCATAACCTTTCGCGTCGCTTGACGATTGACGAAAGGCACATTCATGACGTTTAGATAACTTACGGGAGGAGAATTCTTTCTACGGATGGAAGGAAGTGAAATTATTTAAGTGAACAAATTATTTACCTTGTTACTTTTAAGGAAAACTTTCAGCGCTCTAATTTTTTTTTTTTTTTTATTTTTTTTTTACTTAGATTTCATTTTTACGTTTACGATGCTTTATGGAAAATATAAAGAAAAAAAAAATAAGACTGTTAATAGCGAGATTAAATTTCATAAGGAAAAGGTATCTAATTAATTTAGGTACCTTTCTTATGAAATTTTATCAGAAGTGTACATAAAATACTATAATTTTATGTACATTTATTACATTTTACTGTGTTATTTGTATTTCCATTCATTTTATTATTAATTTTGATATTTCATTTATGGAAAAATGTCATAACTGAGATTAATATAAAAATAAGATCATATAAATTAAAGTTTAGCAGTAGTTAAATTTCATAAGATGATACTGTTACTTGTAGGTACCCTTCTCAGTTGAAATTGAAAACTCAAATTAACTTCTCCATAAGTGTGTTTCGTAAAAAAGTAAAGGGCTTAACAGCGGAGAACAATGCTGAACTCAAATAATGCAACTAAATTGTATTCTGGTTGGTCTTCCGTACTTGATAATTACTGTCCGACTATAAACACAAAAAATTACATTTCTTAATTACCATGGCTAATCTGATTGGTCCAAATTATACAATTTTCAAAGCGCTAGACAATGACAATCTCACACGGACATTTTGAAAGGTTGATGTTGCTTTTAATTAATGTTAAAATATTTTTTAAAATTCAATTTAAACATTTTTTAAAAATCTTTTTAAAATTAAAGAAATAAGAAATAATTGTATTAAAAATTCAATTTTCATTGAAAAAATTTTTTGCTTTCAGAAAATATTGTCCATATTCATAAAAACAAATTAAAACAAATAAAAGCATTTGAAACTAAATAATATATTTGTTTTATTGAGTTTTGTATGTTACAATTCACAGCTGATTTTCAGGTACGTTGCCCCCCCCAAAAAAAAAAAAAAAAAAAAAAAACATGATTTGCATTCTTCAAAGCCTTGTGCTTTTAACTATTGTAATCACTAAAACCGATGGTCTCGAATTTCTAGAGTTTTTCATAAAATTAGTTATGGGGGTGTTAATAAATATAAAAAAAAATATTTCTGCCATGACTTTAAAAAAAAAAACATATTTATAATAATTTTGATCATCTGTGAATAGTTTCTGAAAGTTTCATTAACATCTGACAATTATTTTTATTTTGCAAGATTTTCCAAATTAATGTGTGTAAATACAAAAAAAACGCGCTAAAAATTATCTATGTTATTTACTACCCCTTGTTGCGACAAAAGAAACAAGGTTTTTTAAATCAAAATTTAGAATATTCTAAAAAAGATGGAAAAATTTTTAAAAATAATTAAAAAAAATTTAGTCTATCCTCTTCATAAAAACATAAGCATTTTGACGATAAAATTTTGTTTTCATAAACTTTGGCGTCTTTTTTCATCAGACTATGCTCTATGTTTTAGCGATTCCGTGGAGTGACTTAGGTTAAAAAAAAAACCCAGGTTGTTTGTGTGTGTGTGTGTGTGTGTGTGTGTGTGTGTGTGTGTGTGTGTGTGTGTGTGTGTGTGTGTGTGTGTGTTCCTTTATATATGGGATCGGATTTCTTACATTTTTCAGCCGATAAAACAAACATCCACTTTTTTTCGGCAGGTAGTATTTCTTATTGTCTTGCACACTTTTTTTCTTTATTTACATTCAGAATGCTTTAAAATTCCATTTACAAGACAATTGTTTATAATAAAATTCTATTCACCAATCGATAGACTCATAACGATTGTAAACAATGTTTTTGTTTGAGTTTGGGTTTGACCAATTCGTAAAAAAAAAAAAAAAAAAAAAAAAACTAATTAAGACATGCGTGTCCGTCAACCTTAAACAATAATCTTTGTCAATTTTATTTTTCAGTCTTTATGATGGTCGATACTTGATCTATCTCTTACTGTTACATCCCCGGGCAACGCCTGGGATCTACTGCTAGTATATATATATATATATATATATATATATATATATATATATATATATATATATATATATATATATATGGCTTTTACGTTCAATAACTTGGATCTACTTAAAAGTTTTGCCATTTTAATTCACATTTAAAATCGTTCCAAGTTTGCCTTGAAAGATTTGAAAATATATATATATATAAATATATATATATATATATATATATATATATATATATATAAAATTTGTTTTATATAGATTGGATCTATTTTAAATGTGAATTAACTTTAGTATATATATATTTTATATATATATATATATATATATATATATATATATATATATATATATATATATATATATCGATATATATATATATATATATATATATATATATCGTCGATGATTGTGTCAGCACGAATACTTAAATATATTTCGTTCATGCCAGATTAAGCACCCCCCCCTTTAAAACTGTAACTAAAGTTCACTCAACACACTTGACGTATGAAATATTGTTTGGCTCTGTGGGTGTTGGAAAAAGACAAAATTGTGTCTGAGCAGCTGTCAGCAACAGGGACTACCTACTCACCTTAGTAGACTCCATGATCTCTCAAGATTGACGTATGCCTACTATTTTATATTTAATTAAGCAAGTACCTTAGCTGATATCAACCAGTCGAATCATGCAACAATCTATGTCACAAAATTGCCTTGGTACATGTTCTTCAATTCTGTAAACAGCACATTAAAACACTGAGAATGTCAGTAATTTAATATTCCACACCCATAAAAACAGAATTGATTTCAACACTGATTCTTCATCTTCTCGACCGGATGAAATGTCTTTAGGAGATTGTTATATGATGCCGTCCTTTTATTTGGAGCCGTTGATCAGTTTAGATTCTTTGTTTTTTGAAACAGTTAAATAGAATTATTTCCCAATTCGGTTCCATTACCCGGTTAGATTTGAAGCATTCCGTTGTTCTCAAAGAATCAAAAACAATCTCTTTGTTTAAGTTTGTTCTTTCTCTTGAAACAAACGCAATTAAAGAGTAAACATACTTTTTAAACGATATCCCTTCCAAACGCAAACGGTCTTTGCTCTCTACCATTTTCATATATACATTTATTTTACTTTTATCAATTCACTCCAATCAATGTGAAAATATCACTAAGACGGAGAAGGCTACTGAGACTGAAAGAGAATGAAAAAAAAAAACTTTAAACAACAAAACTTAATTTTAAACTGTAAACAAGGGAGTTGCCCCTATCCTGTTATTAAAAGCGCAGGGGATCATTGTGAACCGAATGATAGGGAATCCTATCTGTACATATTGAGGAGAAAAAATAAAAATAAAAAATAATTAGTAAATAAAATTTCAGAATTCAGACGAGAACGCTAGTAGTACAGCGAATTTAGCATGAACAGGAAACTTGATTCTAAACAGAAAATAAGGTTATAAAAACCACCTGCTCACGTGACAGTGGAGGAGTGTGAACCTGGCAATAGGCGAGCCTCTTTATTCTTACTGAGGAGAAAAATCAAATTTCAGGCTCAGACGTTAGAAATGTAGAGTTGAATTCAACTTTAGAAGGAACCGGAAATCCAATTCTAAGAATAAACAAGGGATAAAGCTCTATTCTTGTTCAAACTTCCTAGGAGTGTGAAGTGGACGATAGGCAAAACTGTCTTTCATATCTATAAATAATGAATTTTGGGAAGATAACAGTTTCTGTTGGTCTTGTCCAAACAGAGGAGTGTTTTTTTTTTCGTTGCCGTCTACAAGGCTAGTTTCACTTCAAAGTCTAGGGAGGCCTGTCTACAACTCTATTTTACCTATAACTGGGGAGGAGGAAATAGATGGATTTATTTATTTCTAGTTTCAGTTTGAATGCGGCATATGAGTTCCATTTTCCTTGTCGATAAACATTTCTAAGAATCCTTCTACTCGGTTTTTCGTTGAATGTTAAAACTTGGAGTGTCAGGATTCGATGCATTAACAAAATATCGTTACAGGGTCGCTCGTAATTTGGCCGTCTAAAATAATCACACGAGTTTCATTGAAGGAATAAAATTCAGTAAAGACCACGTAGTTTCAACAAATAAATATTAATTTAATATAACGACACAAGAATACAAGCAGTTGATGATGGATTGGAAAATAATGTCTTTTTGTTTGGGTTAGTAAAGATCTGAAATAAAATATAAACTGTCTTTGTGTACGTATGTGAGAAACAATAGAATGTTGTTATATATGTGTTTGTATGGAAAAGTCAACATGTGTGTGCGTGATTCATAGTAAAGCGGATACCAGAGATAGAAATTGTTTCTTACTGTTGACGGTATTGCCGTAGTCTGAAGTTTAGCAACCTTGTCGCTTTTAACATGAGGTCGTGAAGATCATAAGCGAGAGTTGCGTGGAGTTTGGTGACATCTGTGTGTATCCCTGTTTTGGCCCGGATTTCGTATGTTTTTATACGCTTTTTCATAACAAAATCGGCCCCAGAATTATATTATTTATTTATTCCTAATTGGCCCTAAAAGGGCACGTGATATGTCTTCTACTACGTCCGTACGATATTTGGTCGCTATCTACCTAAAAATAATGATGACTAATACAACAAAATTCTGATTTGTATTCTATGATTTTATTGGTATGTTTTAAGATGTAAGGGTTTTCTTGAGTGTGATTGGTTTATAAATAAGTGTATTTGATATTTTAGCAGACACGACAGATTACCCCATCTTAACCTCCATGAAATAAAGTTAATTAAAGCAGAGAAAAATAATTATTAGCTTCATTAAAAAAGGACAACTCAAGTAATTTGATCCATTATTTCCAGACATTATTCCGTACGGTATTTTATGAATATATATATCTGAAATAGTCGACTTATTTTATTTTTTATATATATATATATATATATATATATATATATATATATATATATATATATATATATATATATATATTTAAACAGTGTAAATTACGTCGATCAGTGAACGCATTCGAGAAAATTCGCAAAAAAAATTATAGTCTCCGGTAGGTTTTAGTTATTAAGTCTCTCGAATACGTAGGCCGGTAGACGTGATTCTCGCTGCTTAAAAATAAACAGAACATCTATTCAAACCATGGGTATCCATAAAATAATCTTTGGAGTGGTAAATAAATGAATAAAGGTAAATATTATCCGAACTTCTCTAACTTTTGTCTAGAATTTTGAAGGGAGAATTCCTTTTATACACTCATTTACTTGGAATTGGACAATCAGCCTCGTCTTGGCTGGGTTTTCAATTTCTAAAAGTTATATAAGAGTAGTCAGATAGGTCATCCATTTATTTCTTCTTTTAAAATTTTCCTTTTATTGATCATTTCTTTTTTATGGTCCAGTTCCTTGTACCACGGTGATAGTCCAAAGTAGAACCAATAAAGAACTCGAACACAGGTATGGAATAACACAGATATATTACAAACAGGAATATATACAGAGAAGTAGAAAGTGTTAGTACGAACTATCAGGTTTAGTAGAGAGAACAATGTAGTCTCGACCAGTATCACTATTCCAATGTCTTGCAGTTATTGTCTGAACGCAACTCTGTTTCGGACTGCCTCTGACTTGACTTGAACTACTGACTCCTTCCTTGCCTACTCCTGAGGCGCAGTATTTCCTAAATATGGAATATTTCATTATTATTATTATGGGTAAGATCCAATAACATATGTGTTGTGTACTTTCAAGACAGAGGCTCTCCACAACTTCTAATCCCTTGTGGCTCTTACTAGATATTTTTTTTTAAATTTTACTAAGTTATCCTCCTCCTGTTCGCCATCTATCCAAAAAAACTGGGCAGATAAGTGACTCGCTATTTTCCCCTACATCTCTCTTGCTCTCATAGGCCTTGTGAGGGTTAAATTTTCCAAGCTCACTTTCCTCATTTATTTACATTTTATTTAGCACTGTGCAGGTAATGCTTGTTCGTTTCCTCTGAGTACAGGGACGCAAGGATTGAACGCAAAACCACTGTCTCCAAATTCTCAAAATAGCTAGGCCATTGCCCCGTAATACTTAGAACTTTAATCCTCAACGTCACTGCCGGTTAAGTGGTCAATAACACTGCTGCTGCCCATGTTTTTGATTACTCCTGCTTCTCTTACATTTGGGCAGCGAATGTTGGACGGTCTCCTCAAAGATGCAGAGAATCGAGGCGACGGAGTTGTGGTTCTACAGAAGGATGCTGAGGATATCATGGACCGAGCGTTTAAAAAAAACGATGAGGTTCGTAAGAGGATGCAAATAAGGAGGAAGCTTATACTTAACACCAGGAAGAGGCAGCTGAAGTTTCTGGGACACGTAATGAGAAAGAAGGGCCTGGAGAATCCGATACTCACAGGTCGAATAGAAGGAAAAAGAGAAAAGTGGTCTGGAGGAGGTGGCAGAGGGACGAAACTTATTGAAAGCTACAAGGGATAAAAAGAAGTGGAGATCCATGATCACCTACGTCCTGAAATGACACGGCACATAAAAAGAAAGAAGCTGTTATCGCTCTTTTCAGTATTGATGGGGACTTCCTTTCCACTTTTTATTTGAAATAATCTGCAATGTCATTACTTTCTCTTTGAGTTACATGTTCTATCCAATTTAGTTGTTGCTGCTATTGGTACTCCTCGAATAATATGGTTTCTGTTTATTTTTTTTTGTACAGTTCTTTGTCTGTGATTCTGTAGCGCCAAGCCATAATGTTCATAGAAGTATGGTCTTTGCCATGACGCTCACATGCACTTTAATCACAGATCTTAGAAATCGGTTGTATACAGGTGACAGTTTAGATATCATTTGTATTTATTAGCAGCAACCCAAATTGCTAAATTAACATTAACAAAATCATTATTAAAATAATTATTACTTAAAGAGTAAAAGTGTTTACCGTTTGGTCTATTTTATATACATTAACACAGGCTCTAATTTGGGACCAGAGAAATTCTCTCCTATATCCGGGTTTCTCTTATATCCGGGTCTCTTATATCCGGGTTACACTGTACTATATAAATTATTTATATATCTATATATATATATTTATATATTGTTATTCTAATAGTATATAACATATTTATATTATATATATTACTATTCTAATATTATATGACATATTTATATTGCATATAATATATTAATATTATAATATATGATATACTTATATACAATATTCTATTATAATATCATATAAATATATTTATATCATATATAATATATTATAATAATATATAATTTTATTACATATATTAGTATTATAATATTACTTATTTATATTGTATATAATATATTATTATAATATTATATAATATATTAATATTATATATAATATGTTATTACAAAATCATTATTAAAATAATTATTACTTAAAAAGAGTAAAAAGTATTTACTTTTTTAAAACCATTACAAGAACATTTTTTTCATTTACACAAATAAAGAAAATGACTCCACTATATATATATATATATATATATATATATATATATATATATATATATATATATAATTATTTATTTAAAATATGATTCCAAATCGCGACATAAGAAATCTCATGTTTCAAAACAAAAGCCGAAAACTTCAATATAATTATTTAAATTAAATTGAGTTAAAAGTAAGCTCTGTTCCATCTTCAAGCGATTTTTTTTTTGAATAACGTATTTCTGAAATTTACGTGTTTTAATAATTGAAATCAAAATTTCCATGGTAACACCTAGGGCGAATTTTTAAATTGGGTAGGCGAGTGTTGGGTGTTAATAATAACCAGTTCGTTCCTATTTTCTATATATTTTCACATATTATATATATATTATATATTATTTTAATATTATATAATATACTTATATATATAATATATTATCATATTATATTAATTATTTATATATAATATATTGTTATTCTAATATTATATGACATATTTATATTATATATAATATATTAATATTATAATATATGATATACATATATATATATATATAATATACTATTATAACACATAAATATATTTATATCATATATAGTATATTATAATAATATATAATTTATTATATACATTATTATTATATTATATATTGTATATAATATATTATTATAATATTATATAATATATTTATATTATATATAATATATCATCATAATATTATATAAATATATTCATAATATATATAATATATTTTTGTAATATTATTTAATATATTTATATAATAATATATTTTATATAAAATTGTTATATCGTATAATATACTTATTTTATATACTCTACTGTAATGATATCATATAATATATTTATATATTATTAATATATATCATATAGTATTAATAATATAATCGGTTAGTTATTGCGTGCGTGGTTAGAACTCTTGCTTCTTGAACATGACATCGAATCTCACTATGAATGATTGCTCAGTAAGTGATTCTCTGATTTTATCGAACTGTGGAAGGTAACAACACGTGGTATCTTCGAACACCATGCCATTGTTTGACCCAAGCCATGGATGATTTTGTTCATATATAAATCATCAATTGTCCTTCTGGCATTGTTCAAACTAAGACGAAACGGCATTTTGTGGATACCCACATCTGAGTTAGTCGACCTGTTTTTTTTTTTTGTTGTTTATTTGTTTATAAACAGTGTAAATTTCGTCTATCAACCAGCGCATTCGATATCTTCTAGAAACAGTAAATTAGCTATCCTGGCATCGTTTCAGTATAAATAACAGAGTAGAAGTCTGTATTAGGGTTTGGCTTTTTAACATGAAACCTAGATATTATGAATTTAAGCACAGTAAGATTGGCGGCAAGTTGTCGGCATTTTCCAGTTGAAATAGCTAGCTGTAACCTTGACTTCTATACTAACTGTTTCTTCTCTGGTGCTTCTTGATAGCAGAACTCTTTTTCTGCTTCTTGCTTCCTTATCAACTTTGATTTTTTTTAAAAATTAGATGTAATATCAATCGTTATTTTCTTTTTAACGTCTGTTTTTTTATTGTTCTCTCTTTTAAAGAGTTCTGTCATATTCTCTCGCACTCAGTAACTCGCTTGCATCTTAGTGGCTTTATAGCCTTGCTTGGGTTGAAGTGATTAAAAAAAACAAACAGGTGTATTCGGAAACTAATAGTATCTGACCATTATTATTATTATTATTATTATTATTATTATTATTATTATTATTCCCTTTGATTTCTGGTGTATACTCATTTCTTTCCGGGTCCTGACCAGAGACCTAAGGTTAGAAATGGCATCATGACATTTTGCACTGAGCAGTTGAAAAAAAAAATTACATATTTTAATAGATAAAGCTCTTCGTAAGGTGTGGGCTGTACATGTGAGAACATTTTTTTGTATCACTTTAAGGCATAGGCTACCAGGAATCACTTCAAAGAGTCGATTGGAATCTTTTTCAATAAATCCGAAAGCTCTAACCATGACTGGAATTAATTATTATTATTATTGTTGTTTTTATTTCCTTTGATTTCTAGCGTGTACACATTTCTTTCCGGGTCCCGCCTAGAGACCTAAGGTTAGAAATAGCATCATGACACTTTCCACTGACAAAAAAAAAAAAAAAATTACATAGATAAAGCCCTTCGTAAAGTGTGGTCTGTACTTGTGAGAACGAGTTTTTGTATTTCTTTGAGGTATGGGCTTCCAGGAATCCCTTCAATTAGTCTACTCGAATCTTTTCCAACCATTCCTAGGGCTCCAACTACAACAGGGATTGTTGATTTTCCCATGTGCCACATTTTTTAAATTTCGTTTTCAAGGTCCTTGCATTTTGACAGCTTTTTGAATATCTTCAAAGATACATTGCAGTCTGCAGGGACTGCCATATCAATAGGGAGGCACTTTTTTTGTTTGTGAATATTATTATTATTATTATTATCACTTATCAGAATGTATCAAAAAAATTTTTTTTTACATTCGTCATTACAATTATTTTCACAGAAATTATAATTATTTATGTCTCAACCTCATATTTTTTGTGTCTCAGTTCCCTACTTCGCGCTCACATGACTGCTTGACCAAGAACACTAGGAATTTTGATAAATGTCTATCCAGCGTTCTTCTTTTACATCGACACCTTGAGACATGAATGAATTTTTAATACTCACCTCATTACTGACTTTAAGATTTATTCTGCGTAAAATGTCAGGTATGTTGGTTTAATCCAAATTTATCCTTAACTGTCATATATGATTAGTAAAGATTAAATATTTGTCATTACAATTTCTAGTTAATATTCAACATTTGCCATTGCAATTGGTTACCCAAAACTGAAATTATTTCTGATACATTATTTTCTCACCGGCTCACACTGAAGATGCAACGCAAGGTCAGTTTTTAATGTGAGGAGGCAAGCCTTCGCAAACGTCAGTTGCGCTGGCATCGTCATTACAACTTATCCGCGCTCTTTTGTTCGGTGAGGGAGACACAGGCGTGAACAGCTCTTCCCCTTGACCGGACAGCTCTCATTTTTATTCCAGTTGCGTTCTGCCCGAAGACAGGGACGCTACTGAGTAATGTCACTTGGAACTTCGCAATCTAGACTCGCAAAACTCCCGGGATTATTAACGACTCAACATAATACATTTGATATGTACTAATATTTTATGTTTGCAGTTTTGACAACGAAAGAATACATTAATGTGGAAGTGGCTTCCCCAATTAAATTCTCTTAAAAATTCAGCTCTCTTCAAATTATTCTGATAAGCTTCATTTTGGTTTAATATATTCCACTCAGATTATAGACTTTTTCATATCTTTCAATAAGCCAGGAGATTTGCTCCAAGCAATAACTGTTTGAGTTACTTTTGTTCAAAAAGCATATTTAACAAGGCATTTAAAATATAAAAAAAAGTTTCTGAACTTGAAATTTAAATGGAATGTATTATAAAAGGTATCCTATGACTTGTTCTTTATTTTTACGTCGGAAAACATCTGTCTTCTATATTGCTGAAGATTAACTTTGAATATTGTGAAAAATTCTTTTCTTTTTTTTTCTTTCTTTCTATATTTGTTTTTTTCATTTATTTCTCGTTTCCTTTCGATGATTGTTTTAAAGAACAATTATTCTCTGTAGAAATTTCCCTGGACAACGGAAAAAAAGGAAAGAAAAGACAAATAATAATTTATTAAATTAAACGGTTAGATATTACTTGAATATGGAGAAGAGGCAGTCATTATGCAAAGCGGTTCTTCGTGGCTCTCTGGAGATAATACTGTACTATTGATTTTAAGTGACAATCAGAAGAAGAAAAAAAAAACATTTTTCATGTTATAATGATCCCCGATAAGTCTGCAATCAATTTAGATTGAGCTCTTAAATATGAAAAAAAAAGATTATCTAAAATGCTTCTTAAACTGAGCGACATGTTCGTTTGTAAGATTAAACGTTATCAACGTCTGTCCATAGTAGAAAGACAATGGCAATACTAAGCGTTTCCCTACAAGGAAACATTAAGAATTCATTAAACGAACAAGCGGGATTACTGACGCTTACAATTCCTAAAACATTTCTCTTAAAACAATTTTTTCGGGAAATTAAGTCTAGTAGCATCTTTACGGCAGCGAATGTTGGACGGTCTCCTCAAAGAAGCAGAGAATCGAGGTGATGGAGTTGTGGTTCTACAGAAAGATGCTAAGGATATCATAGACCAAGCGTTTGAGAAACGATGAGGTCCGTAAGAGGATGCAAACAAGGAGGAGGCTTATACTTAACACCAGAAAGAGGCAGCTGAAGTTTCTGGGACACGTAATGAGAAAGGAGAATCTGATACTCACAGGTCGAATAGAAGGAAAAAGAGCCAAGTGGTCTGGGGGAGGTGGCAGAGGGACGAAACTTATTGAAAGCTACAAGGGATAGGAAGAAGTGGAAATCCATGATCGCCTACATCCTGAAATGACACGGCACATAAAAAGAAAGCTGTTATCGCTCTATTCAGTATTGATGGCGACTTCCTTTCCACTCTTTATTTGAAATAATCTGCAATGTCATTACTTTCTCTTTGAGTTACATGTTCTATCCAATTTAGTTGTTGCTGCTGTTGGTACTCCTCGAATAATATAGTTTCTGTTTTTTTGGCGCAGTTCTTTGTCTGTGATTCTGTAATGCCAGTCCACAATGTTCAAAGAACTATGGTCTTTGCCAGGACGAACAAGCTTCTGACTCACATTCATTTTAATCACTGATCTTACAGTTCAGTTATATACAGGTGACTGTTTAGATATTTCTGAAAGGATCAGGCGACATGCATATGACATCTATGTGAAAGTCTCGATTTGACGAGGCTATCTTACTTCATAACTCCGTAATTCTAATATATGCCCTTCTTCAGTATATGCCTATATTTCTGAGATGAGGTATTATGTACACAATTTACATTATTCGGACTATTGTCCTCATCTTTGTCGCCATATTTATTACAACGTTTTGGCCTTTCAGTATCTGACTATATTTCTGAGATGAGGTATTATGTACACTATTTACATTATTCGGACTATTGTCCTCATCTTTGTCGCCATATTTATTACAACGTTTTGGCCTTTCAGTATCTGACTATATTTCTGAGATGAGGTATTATGTACACTATTTACATTATTCGGACTATTGTCCTCATCTTTGTCGCCATATTTATTACAACGTTTCGGCCTTTCAGTATCTGACTATATTTCTGAGATGAGGTATTATGTACACTATTTACATTATTCGGACTAATGTCCTCATCTTTGTCGCCATATTTATTACAACGTTTTGGCCTTTCAGTATCTGTCTATATTTCTGAGATGAGGTATTATGTACACAATTTACATTATTCGGACTATTGTCCTCATCTTTGTCGTCATATTTATTACAACGTTTCGGCCTTTCAGTATCTGTCTATATTTCAGAGATGAGGTATTATGTACATTATTTACATTATTCGGACTAATGTCCTCATCTTTGTCGTCATATTTATTATAACGTTTCGGTCTTTCAGTATCTGTCTATATTTCAGAGATGAGGTATTATGTACATTATTTACATTATTCGGACTATTGTCCTCATCTTTGTCGCCATATTTATTACAACGTTTCGGCCTTTCAGTATCTGTCTATTCTGAGATGAGGTATTATGTACACAATTTACATTATTCGGACTATTGTCCTCATCTTTGTCGTCATATTTATTACAACGTTTCGGCCTTTCAGTATCTGTCTATATTTCTGAGATGAGGTATTATGTACACTATTTACATTATTCGGACTATTGTCCTCATCTTTGTCGCCATATTTATTACGTTTCGACCTTTCAGTATCTGTCTATATTTCTGAGATGAGGTATTATGTACATTATTTACATTATTCGGACTATTGTCCTCATCTTTGTCGCTATATTTATTACGTTTCGACCTTTCAGTATCTGTCTATATTTTTGAGATTATTACATTTTACATTATTCGGACTATTGTCCTCATCTTTGTCGCTATATTTATTACAACGTTTCGGCTGTTGTACACTCCGGCTTTCTTCAGGTTGTTGGAATATCGAATTGAACACTTTATTTCGATCCAGTGACAGGACCCAAAGAGTGTGAGTTCTATACCTGGTTAAGGCAGTGGGGAACTTTCAGAGAGGAATTAACAGGAGATAATTGACATCGATTAGACATGGCACGTGGAACTAGAACAGTCTACCCCAGTGAGCGAGTTCGATATTCCAATCACCTGAAGAATGTCGGAAAGTAAAACTGCCGAAACGCTGCGATAAACATGGCGACAAAGATGAGGACAATAATCCGAATAATGTAAATAGTGAAGCACTTCTCCAAAGAGGAAATGTTTGGCATTCGTTGACCGAGCAGCTAGTACTGTTGTCGATTGAAATTTATAAAATCTTCTTTTTTTTTTTTTTTTCTGAAAACTGGAAACTAGACAAACAAAAAGATATTGAAATAAGCTGCCTGAATCATCTTAAAGAAATGAGAGCAAAGACAAATACTAGAATTAACATACAAAACATTATCTACTGAAATCTTCTATCAGGTACAAACTGGAGACTTGCTTCCAAATCGTGATATACACATCAGGAATAAAAAGATATGGACTCTCATACGTTGAAACCGGGGTATTTCGACGTGGTGCGATGTTTAGCAAGCTTGTCTAGCTAAAATTACGCCTGAATAGTGAGTTCGATCTGTACTGGGTGCGATACACTTTCGGCTTTGTACGACATCTAAGCTACGCTTAGAAAATCATTCAGGGCGTCTTGACGTAGTGTAATTGTTAGCAAGCTTGTTTCGCTAGAACCACCACAACTGAGTAATGGGTTCGATCCTCACCTTCGAGTTGAGTTCATTGCATTCACTTAAGTACTATGGGTACAGGTGGAGAGACTAGATCTTACAGTATTGGGTGGCAACTTGTCTGGGAGATGGATGATTCGGAATTCTTAACCTTGTGGCACGCTATACGCCAGCTATTTGTATTCGGCTCAATGTGCAGATAATCTGTCTATTTGGTTCTATGAACTGACTTGCAGGACCCTCATACATCAAAATACGACGGGTGAGTTCACACCCTCATATATTATATATATATATATATATATATATATATATATATATATATATATATATATATATATATATATATGGGGAGGTCTAGCACAAATGGAGTGTCGAAAAAAAAATGGTTGAATGAATATATATATATATATATATATATATATATATATATATTTAGTTGGATAGATGTGAGTTTATTGAAAAATAAGAAAACATTTGGCGATTTCGCAAGCGTTTGTCGAAACCCAGGGTCACAAAAAGCACAAACCAATCCAACCAAACAAATGTTAACTCTATCTCTGATATTGAGCGCTTTCTAATAAGTACCGCGAATATAATATATAAATAAATTATATATATATATATATATATATATATATATATATATATATATATATATATAAATATATTTATATACACACTTTTCACATATATATATATATATATATATATATATATTACAAAAAAACATATAAAATCTCTATACAATTGCAGTCGTGTTTCAATGCATATCAATACAACTCATCAGGCGATTGTAAATATTACCCTAATCTGTATTGAGCCCTCTTTTAAATTAAATGTTACGAATGTTGGTATTGTACTATATTCGTCCTTTGCATAGCTGGATATATATATATATATATATATATATATATATATATATATATGTGTGTGTGTGTGTGTGTGTGTGTGTGTGCTTCCGAAGTCTACAGGTCCACTTTGGAAATAAACATGGCCGAATTACAAAGACAAATTTAACTTGAAGTTATAAAAACACTTCTAGAAACATTAGAAAACTTTGTACTGAATCGTAATGAGTCGAGTTTAATCTGCTAAAAAATCCTATAAAACGAACTTTGAGATAAACTATCTGGATTATGTTCACGATTTAACAGCAAAGAGAAAAACCCAGTCTAAAATACCAGTGACTTTATTTAATCTTTCTGTTCCATGTCCAATCTGTTGACCTGCCTGTAAATCGTTGACAATGTTCCAATGTTATCTCTTCCTCTGGTGGGCATCCCAATGGCGTTCTCTCGCCGTTCACCACCAACACAGTAGGATTAAACTCGATCTGGGCCTTTTTCTAAATATCCGGAGCCAATCTTCTCCCAAAAGATTGCCTCCTTACACAGGTTCGGGGGTTAGGTAAAAATTTTGGGTGCTTTTCACTTTCCCAATCCTCACCGGGAGCCTCACCATCCCTTTTATCTCCAGGGGGGCTCCATCTGCTTGCGTGACCTCTATGTCCGCTTCCCGTAACCTTCTCTTCCGTTTCACCCCCACTTCGTCGGACATTCCGCCGCCCTGTGGTCCTCGTGCCCACAGGTCCAGCAGACCAGCCCGTATCGACCCGGCGTGGGCTTATAAAAAAGCCATGCCTGGTCGACCATTATTTTTCTATTGGGGTCTTCTTCCCATAATTCTGCCCGATCCACCTCTACTTTAACCCTCTGATTCCACAAAGGGGATCTTCCGCCTACCCCCCTTCTTCCAGCCTCCTGACTTGGTATTTGCTTCTTCCCACACCTCTTCACTTTTTCCCGTTGAAACGCCCTGGCTCTCCTGGCCAGCTCTATTGCTGCCGACAGTCTCAGCGGTCCTTCTTTAGTACGTCGTGACGAACACGCTCGTCGCCCAGCGCCTCTACATACAGGTCCGCCAGTTGGGCCTGCATAACCGCATTATCTCTGACCACTTCGGGGAATGCCAACGACGACAGCTTTCCTGCTCGGGAATTAATTCTCCCGGGGTTTCATCCCCCAGCTGTGTCAGTCCTAGGAGGGCTCTCATGGCCTCTATGGCCGTGAACCTTCGTCGGCGAACTCTTTGGTCAACAGTCTTTTTATCCCTTCCCAAGATAAGCGGGGTTGACTCTCCAAGAGCTCCTTCACGAACTCAGATGCTTTCCCCTTTGTGGCATCGTATGCCAAATACAGGGTTTCTTGGTCTGAAAGCTCGTAGATAATTCGGCTCTTCTCAAGGATTGCCAGCCAGTTTTAAATTCTTTTCCTGCTGCCGTCAAATACTGGGACCCTCGGTCCACCTAACAGCTTTCTTAAATCAACTGACAACCCCTGTCTTTTTCTCTTCACCCCCCACTGCTCTATCTGAATCATAGTCTGACATATCTACAGTGAAAGACAATCTATGCAGCAACAATCGAGGTTGGGAAATAAAATAAGGTGTCCTACCTTACAGACGATTCTGTTCTTTTTTTTCTTTTGGTCCCGGGTCGTTCTGAGTCCTGTTTGAATTTTGCAGCAACGGCGGTCGATCGATGTGATGTGACGTGGTTGTCTCAGGGTTGAAATCCTGGTCACGGCACCATATGTGACGCCACTTGGTCCAGGGTCGAATCCTTTGGTCACGGTGCCAACTGTGACGTCGCTCCTCCTGGTCGCTCTTCGCTGTTCCAAGTGTGACGTTCCAACCCCTTGGTTAGATGATTACCAGCCTCGCCTTTCCCAACTCGCATCCAACACCTGGTTACTAGGGTAACTGTACTGATCTCCGGTCTGCCTACCCACGTTGTGATTAGATCTTAGACAGACGGAATCAAACAGGGATTGGGGCCGTATGCAAGTTGAGTTCGACGGGGGTGGCAAAACACAAGTAAAAAAAAAAAACTCACGAGGCCAAAAAAATTACTGATAAAAAAAAGGGTAACAACCTTTTTATATCTAATGTTCGTTACATAAAATTGTTCTTACTTCCCGACCCGCTTTGTGGACTGTGGCACCAAGCTTCCATCATACAACTTAAAGACTTCGAGTTGCCTACTCTCTAGAATTTTGTATGTCGGGTGTGGTTTAGTTTCGACACTGGGCGCTAATCTCTACCAGTCGTTCACGGCTGATTCTTCTCTTCGGCTTGAGTTTGACGAGCTTATTTTCGGCTTGAGTTGGACGTATTTCTTCACTTCGATTTGGTTTGGACGAATTTCTGTTCTTGGGCTTGGTTTGATTTCAACTTCTTCTGTGCATAACTGCAAGTAACTTCTTCTTCTTCCGTCCTGCAACTCTTCTCGGGCTGCCGTCTGAGGTGATCTGAACTCTCTGTCGTCCGGGGCTGAACTGGGCTCTCTGTCGTCTGGGGCTGAACTGATCTGCTTTGTTTGGCCTGCAACTTTACTGCCTGTCTGGCCTGCAACTCTTCTCTCTGCCGTCTGAGGTGGACCCTTCTCGCTGCCGTCCGGGGCTGAACTGATCTCTCTGTCGTCCGGGGTCCTGCTTTTATTGACGCCGCAACAAACTGGGGTGGGTCTGTCGGCGTCAGGGTTTTCTCGATAATTCCAAAAGTCGCATTAGTTCTGATTTCCCATTATCGCTCTTATTTTCACCCCTACTTCTTCACAGTGCCTCTGGTGGGGAGGCGCATACCCATCTCTCCCGGTCTCTCGTATGTCAGGTGACCGTTTTTGACCAATGGGTCTTGGTCGAGCGTCTTTTCTCCTCTTTCTCGCATATCACGTGACCGCTTTCGGCTAATGAGATTCTGGTTGGGCGTCTCCCGTACTTCGTAACGTCTCCAATCGGGCGTGGCTTATCCCGTCTTTGTTCTGGGAAAGAACACCTTGCTAAAAAAAAAACAAAATCCAAATTTTGCCTTTTTCGCACGCACGAAAAATGACAATTTCGGCTTTTTTCTCACCTTTCTGGTTTCTGTCAAAACAGCCCGCCGCTAATTAGATGTGACTTCAGGAAGAATTTTTTTTCGTCTCGCTGGCGCTTTCTGTGAGCCAAAAACAATTGTTTTTACCTCTTTGTTTTTGCTCAGACCTGATAGTCAAAAATCTTAATTATCTGAATTGAAAATGTCTTCACTTCATCATCGTGGGGGTTCTAATTTTAACAGGTCAGAATCTGTATACAATTCCAGCGGTCACCTTCTCATCCCAAAAGACACCTTTTTTCTCCGATTAATATTTTTCCATTGTTCTAAAAATCCCATTTCTCCAAATTGATAATGAGTCTTCTACACAAAAGTAGGCCAGATGCTTTGACCGACATTTTTATCAATCGTACATATGTTCATACACTTTTACCAAGTCTGTTTTTTTTCTTTTTTTTTTAATTACCTTTAATTCTATTCTTTCAAATAACAATTTCCATTGTCCTTTGAAATTCGGTCAGGCGCGTTGGCCTAGATACCTCTTGACACCTGTTTTCGCTAATGACCGGCCTTTTGCATTACTCATCCTCTCCTTTCTTTTCCTTTTTCTTTTTTTTTTTCCTTTTTTTTTCTTCCCTTAGGATCGCCTAAGTACAATTAGAGAATTATTCTCGAAACTCAATTATTCTTCGTCTAAAAAAACTAACAACTGGTTAATAAACCGAATAAAAAATTAAATCATATTTCTATGAATATTTCTTTTTTTTAGTTTTTCTAATAATGCAGGGTGCCACACTATCATCCGGTTTATCTGAAGTATAGGTTTGTCCCATCTTTCCTGTTTAGAATTGGGTTTCCGGTTCCTTCTAAAGTATTTTCATTTTCTCTCACTCTTAGTGGCCCCTTGCGTCTTAGTGGCATTATCACCTTGCTTGGTGTGAATTGATTAAAAATAAATCCCCACAATTCTTACTGAAAATAAATTGAGTGAGGAACTCCTTTTTTTAAGGTTCTCCCACCCATTTAATTATTCATCCGTTCGACAGTCGAATCCAAAATATTACATTTCTATGATAAGAGTCGACGTGTCAATCCGCGCTCTGGGACTTAAAGAACGTCACTTTCTCGTCCTCTATAGAGAATTTAACTTTGCATTCACCAACACTTCCCATCAACAACAAACCAAAAAAGAAGCATTCGTGATCTATGGAATGACATATGATTGATGACACAATCCCAAGATAGTAATTGTGACATCACTCGTTCTTACCACGACACATTTTCCCTCAGAGCCCAGAATTTCTCACTGAAAAAAAAAAGATTTGAATGAGGAACGCATTTTATAATGTATTCCCTCGTTTTCCATAATTGATCACTGCATAAATATGTTTCACATGTCACAGTCGAATGAAAAGGCCAGCTCCATCGACTTTTCACAGACGAAATCATATTCTCCATTTTCTTTTCTTACGTTTTTATGATAACAGGGAGCAGGCCAATCCTCGACCCGTGACTTACGACCACACCGCTAACCCTAATAAATCACTCAAAACTCTTTTCTTCTGACAGCCGCTGATAATTTTTTTTTTCAACTTTCATCCATCTGCGGCTTTGTTTTTATTCTGGTGAGACTGTTCACATCTAAACTTCTGAAATCCAAGGTATCATATATATATATATATATATATATGTATGTATGTATGTATGTATATTTATATATATATATATATATGCATGTATATATATATATATATATATATATATATATATATATATATGTATATATATATATATATATATATATATATATATATATATATATATATATATATATATATATATATATGCATATATATATATACATACATATATTTCAGAAATACGATGTATTTCCAAAAATATTTGCAGGCCACTTGTTAGATTTCTTTTACTTTCTGAAATAACAGTAAACACGATGAACGGATGTAAGAAATGGGCCTTGATCATTTTGGGACTTAAACTCGACCCAGATCTTATACTCGACCCAGGGGTCGGTAACTCATACGACCCCGCGGGGCCGGATCGTGTTATAATGACAGAATATTGGAATAATCATACTTATTTTAAAATCCAGGTTTTGTGTGTGTGTTTGTGTGTGTGTGTGGAAAATGTGTGTGTGTGTGTGTGTGTGTGTGTGTTACGTTTATATATTGATCGGATATCCTACATTTTTAAACCGATTTCAACAAAACTTCACAGGACTACGTAAAATTACCTTGCGGTGGTTCAGACAGCGCCCAAAATTGGAAAAACACAATTGTTTTTGCACGAAATCAATTTGAAAACCTGATTAAGAGGCATCACTTTCGCGGAATGAAAGGGGGACAACTCATATCGAGTTATACTTATTATAAAACCCAGGTTGTTTGTTTCTGTGTGTGTGTGTGTGTTTGTGTGTGTTCGTTTATATATGGGATCGGATTTCCAACATTTTTCAACCAATTTCAACAAAACTTCACTTTTTTTTTGGCAGGTAGTGTTTCTTATTGTCTTGCACACTTTTTTCTTTATTTTTACATTCAGAATGCTTTAAAAATTCCATTTACAAGACAATTGTTTATAGTAAAATTCTATTCAATCGGTAGACTCATAACGATTGAAAACGATGTTTTTGTTTGAGTTTGGGTTTGACTAATTCGAAAAAAAAAAAAAAGAAAAAACTAATTAAGACATGCGTGTCCGTCAACCTTAAACAATAATCTTTGTCAATTCTATTTTTCAGTCTTTATGATGGTCGATACTTGATCTATCTCTTACTGTTACATCCCCGGACAACGCCGGGCTCTACTGCTAGTTTGTTTATAAATACATAGCATTGGCGTTAAGCTATCACCAACAGCCAAAGCATTAATGGCAAACTTGGTGATTTTTATTAATTGAGAATGTCTCAATATTTGGTTTCAAACTTGTTGATGCTAAGAGCAAGATATCATCAAGATGGTTATCAGTCAATCTTGTTCTCAGGAGAACGTTTAACAATAAGGGCATTATTATAGATGTTTAAGTTTAATTATAAAGGTTAGAAGTGAGAAAATAAATTCATTTTGTAACCTTTGTTTTGTTTTTTTACTATGATGCTCGCCCGAGTAAGAGACAGTTGATGCGGATATGTTGGGAAGATAACGGTTAAACCAAGTTTTGAACAGGTTAAGATTATAATGATCGAGGAAATATACTGTTAGGAGTCCTTTGGACAGGAGTTATAGAGTCCTCACATTCCAGCCTTGATAGGTGTCTGGGTATGACGATAAAATATATCCCCGTCCTTGATAAGACGATAAAATACATCCAACAAGGTCTCTGATCAGGAGGTCTGAGGAGCATGAAACCACCTTTTAATTGCTGGTGTTCCCAGTTCCAACCTGACACTGGGTGGTAGCACCTGTTAGGGTCTCAGCTATGGGCAATTAGTTAAGCCTCAAACTAGAGGTCAAAACACTATAAAATAACTTTTTGAAGAAAAAACTGTTACCAGAAATGCATTATTAGCAGCAATATATTTTTGAAAAAATATTAACAGCAATATATTTTTGAAAAAAAAAATATTATCAGTAATAAAAATATTGTCGGCTTTAAATAATTCATTGAGGTTGATATGCCGTAAGACAATGCAAACGAAACATAACCAGACTCGATAGTGTCAAAAAGCGTCTCTGTGTCCTTGTGAGTGACGAAATGTTTTCCACCTTACAAGCTCTTTTCTCAGAAATCGTAAGCCACTCTCTACGCTATCGTTATTTCCATGGAAAGTGCTCTTACTAACTACATTCCTTGGTTCCACCAGTTTTAACCATCCCAGCGAAAACCCCTACCAGTGCCACGCCCATTGTAGTGAACCACCCTCTTTCTCTTCGTATTCCCTTGATGATATGTAATTTCCATTCGAGCAGTTTCATCTCAAAAACCGATGCTTTCCGAAACTGACTGCCAAGAGTATATTTCCCCGATCATTATAATCTTAACCTGTTGAAGATTGGTTTACCCACATATCCGCATCAACTGTCTCTTACTCTGTAAACCTCTTTCACGGGTGGCTCCCGGGTGAACATCATTGTAAAAAAACAAAAAAAAAAAACAACGTTACAAAATGAATTTATTTTCTCCCTTCTTATTAACATCACTTTATAATTAAACTTAAAAATCTATAATTATACCCTTACCATTAAAGGTTCTCCTACGTCATATATAATTTAAAATAATTTATTTAAACTTAATATAAAAATGTTTACAACTACATCTAAAATTAGTTAATATTAAACAACATTTCAACAGTTTCAATAAAGAATTACACGATTAATCAGTTATGTACCATGCGTTATACACGCTTAGGCGATCGTGTATCCTTCGATACACGACGAGGTAGATTTTTTCCTGGCAGTTTGGTAGATCATTTACCATCCATTTACCCATAGCCGGTAGGCGGGGGTGTGTAGGAAGAGGAGTTATACCTTTCCTAAGGGTATTAGCACGTAAGTGAATGCAGTGGATTCGACTGGAATTCGAACTCGGCTCTCCGATTTCTCAATCCGAGCCGCTATCCATTACCCAACAGTGCCCAGCTCTCAGAAGAAACACACAGATGAGCCTTCCAGGAATTTAAAAAAGAGAATATATTAAAACAAAAGTGATTTTTTTTTACGAAATAACATAGACAATGCGTTAGTTATTCATTGTAATGTGTTTAACGCTAATTTTGACTTAAGATTGTTGGTTTAATTTTAAGACAGTATAATTTTTTAAAGTGAAAATTTATAGAAAGTGCATGAAATCCAGAGTTGTTTTTTTTTACGATAGATTAATGCCTATTTGCATACATCATTTCATCTTTTTTCAGCAAAACCGCAAAAAGCCATGTAGCTTATTTATATGTCATATTTCAGAAAAAAAAAAAAATATATATTTGGAACAACAGGGTTACGCCATTTTAGTATGAATATGTATTTTGTTCCCGACTAGTTCCAACGTGAATCAATTATTTTTATTTCTAACCTTAACCATTAAACTAAATCTTGCATACACATATACCCTCACTATTAAAAACCCGAATATGTCTGAATTGACAGGACAGTTCATTTATATATATATATATATATATATATATATATATGTGTGTACTACTTGCATTATTCGGACTATTTTCTTCATCTTTGTCGTCATATTTATTACAAAATTTCGGCCGTGGTAAGTTCTGGCCTTCTTCAGTTGATTGGAATGTCGAACTGAACCGTTTATTTCCCTTACTGGGGTAGACCGTTCTAGTTTTATGTGCTACGGATGTCATTTATCAATTATCTCCAAGTTCTCCACTGTCTTAACCGGGTATTGAACTCATACTCTTCGGTTCCTGTCACTGGATCTAACTAACGCCTTTATCCACTGTGCCATGTGTCTTTGAGGACATCTGTTCATATGAATTTCTGGGTATTATAAACCTAATGTCTCATCAACCATTTTTACCAGTTCGACATTCCAACCACCCGAAGAAGGCCGGAGCGTACAACGACCGAACCGTTTTAATAAATATGACGACAAAGATGAGAACAATAGTCCGAATAATGTAAATAGGATACGATTCGAAGTTTTGCTGTTACAGCCAGTATATTAAACATTTCAGATATCTCGATGTATGGATCAGTTATAAGAAAGTTAGCACTGGAGAAAAGAAAGTAGAACATAGAAGTGGTAGCTTCGTTCAACACCGCAAATTGTCTTTCGTATAAATATTTACAGAGCATTTGTTCTAAGGAGTTATGTTCCTTAGTAACTCGACCGCATGAATTTGGGCGTATTGCTATATTGGCAATAAAGTCTGACCGTTTTAATGTCGCAATAGCTAAATATACACGTACGCTCTATTCTCATAGTCTCTTTTACTCCCGGGAATCACTTGCGTTTTAGTGTTATGCTAGCTTTGAGTGTTGGGAAATGAGTAATTTTATTTATTCATCTTGCGAAAGAAACGCATTCAGTGGGGACTGCTTCCATTCAGCTGGTAAAGTGAAGAGACGAACATGATACTGATTAATTAAAGTTTTTTGGTATGAGTGATGAGTTATTATTCCGGGAAATATTTGGTAGCAGATGAAGAATTAAAAGAATCCGAATAATAATAAGAAGAATGGGATGTAGAATCAGAATCGAAAACAGAAAAAAAGAAGAATTAGCAGATGACTTAGAAGAATAAGAATGAGAAGAAGAGGATTATCTGAAAAAGAATCAGAAGAATAAGAATCAGATTAAGAGAATTATCTGAAGAAGAATCAGAAGAATGAGAATCAGAAGAGGAGGATTATCTGAAGAAACATCAGAAGAATGAGAATCAGAAGGAGATGCCTATCGGAAGAAGGATCAGAAGAATAAGAATCAGAAGAGGATTATCAAAAGAAGGATTAGAAGAATGAGAATCAGAGGAGGACAATTATCTGAAGAAGAATCAGAAAGATGAGAATCAGAAGAAGATGATTATCTGAAGAAGAATCAGAAGAAGAGGATTATCTGAAGAAGAATCAGGAGAATGAGAATCTGAAGAAGAGGATTATCAAAAGAAGGATCAGAAGGATGACAATCAGAAGAAGAGGATTATCTGAAGAAACATCAGAAGAATGAGAATCAGAAGTAGAGGCCTATCGGAAAAAGGATCAGAAGAATAAGAATCAGAAGAGGAGAATTATCTGAAGAAGAATCAGAAGAAGAGGATTATCTGAAGAAGAATCAGGAGAATGAGGATCTGAAGAAGAATCAGAAGAATGAGAATCAGAAGAAGAGGATTATCAAAAGAAGGATCAGAAGAATGAGAATCAGAAGAAGAGGATTATCTGAAGAAGAGGATTATCTGAAGAAACATCAGAAGAATGAGAATCAGAAGGAGAGGCCTATCGGAAGAAGGATCAGAAGAGGATTATCAAAAGAAGGATTAGAAGAATGAGAATCAGAGGAGAAGAATCTCTAAGAAGAATCAGAAGGATGAGAAGAAGAAGAAGATCAAAATTATCTGAAAAAGAATCAGAAGAAGAGGATTATCTGAAGAAGAATCAGAAGAAGAGGATTATCTTGAAGAAGAAGAAGGAGAATGAGGATCTGAAGAAGAATCAGAAGAATGAGAATCAGAAGAAGAGGATTATCAAAAGAAGGATCAGAAGGATGACAATCAGAAGAAGAGGATTATCTGAAGAGGATTATCTGAAGAAACATCAGAAGAATGAGAATCAGAAGGAGAGGCCTATCGGAAGAAGGATCAGAAGAGGATTATCAAAAGAAGGATTAGAAGAATGAGAATCAGAGGAGGAGAATTATCTGAAGAAGAATCAGAAGGATGAGAATCAGAAGAAGAGGATTATCTGAAAAAGAATCAAAAGAAGAGGATTATCTGAAGAAGAATCAGGAGAATGAGAATCAGAAGAAGAGGATTATCAAAAGAAGAGTAATCAGAATAAGAATCCGAAGAAGAAAAAAAAGTAGAAGAATCATCATCATCATCATCATTATCAGAAGAAGAAGAAGAAACAGATAATATCGGAAGATGCAGAAAACGACGAATCAGAAGAAAAAGAAGAAGAAGAATCAGAAGAAGAATTAGAAGTAGAAAAATCAGTAAGAAAACCAGAAGAAGAATCAAAATTGGAATAATAATAATAATAATAATATCAAAATAATAATAATAATAATAATAAGACAAATACCAAGAAACAATAGACCATCTAATCTCAGGATGTTCTATACTTGCCCCAAATGAATATAAAATCGTCACGATAATGGGGGCAATACTTACACTGGACAATGCAAAACTTTGGAAAATGTGTAAGCAAACACTGGTATGAAATCGGCCAGCGGTTTACAGAAATAGAAGATGTCACCATTCTATGGGATTATACCATCCACACAGACAGAAAAATTGAAGCAAATAGGCCGGTTGGACATTATTGTCAAAAACCAGAAAGAAAAAACTTGCCTACTAATTGATATGGCTTTGTCCAGCGGATTTTAACATAGCAACCAAGGAATTTGAAAAACTATCAAAATACAAAGACCTGGAAATTGAAATAGAAAAAATGTGGAAATTGAAAACAAGAATAATACCAGTGGTAATAGGTGCACTTGGAATTATAAAAAATGGAACAAAACAAACACATTGAAAGAATCCTGAAACCCCAGCTTAAGAGACATACAGAAAATTGTCTTATTAAGTACAGCACACACTAAGGAGAACTTTGTCTATGTAACGCTAGCAACTTCATCGGAAAAAAAAAAAAAAAAAAAAAAATTAACATGAAATGTATAATAACAACACACCACGACCTGCCTTAGGTCTTTCCGCAGACTTGGTAGGTAGTGTGTCCATAGCAGAAATCGAATGATGATGATGATGACAATGATAATAATAATAATAATAATAATAATAATAATAATTGAAATCCAGGTTTTAAAAAAAGGATGAGAAAGGAAAGAGAAAAGGAAAATTAAAATTAAAATTTATTTATTTATTTATTTTTTTTTTGTCACTGAAAAATGTCATGATGCCATTTCTAACCTTAGGTCCCTGGGCGCGACCCGAAAAGAAATGTGCAAACGCCAGAAATCACAGGAAATAATAATAATAATAATAATAATAATAATAATAATAATAATAAGCAGAAGAATCAGAAGAAGAAAAATTAAATGAAGACGAAGAATCCGAAGAAGAATAAAAAGAACAATCAGAGAAGAAGAAGAATTGAAAGGAGAATCAGAAGAATACGTAACAGAAGTCGTAAAAATAGTATCACATTTAGAAGAATGTTGTGGCCTTGTTAGGGCCGGAAATAAAGACACAAGAGAGGAACTGAGCTAAACAAATATATTAACAGTAACCGTAATACAAACATATACAAACGAGAGTGTTACAGCAAGAATGTTCGGTTCGACTCTCAGAGCTGACTGCTGGAAACTTCACTCTACAAAAGGCAGTACCTGCTCCTGTTTATAGATGTTATTGTGACTGTTATTGTGAAAAGAATCTCTGAACCAGAAGAAGAAGAACAAAGATTAAAAGAAGAAGCAAGAGAAAAATAATCGGAAAAAAACGATCAGAGAGTGAATAAGAATCACAGTCAGAAATAATAATAAGAAGTTTAATCACAATCAGAAGAAAAAGAAACAAAAGTAGAAAAAGGATCATAGTCAGAAGGAGAAATATCGGAAGAAGAAGAAGAAATTACCTAAGAATCACAAGAAGAAGTATCAGACGATGAATTAGAAGAAAAATTAGAGTCAGTAGAAGAAGAATCAGATGATGGAGAATCAGAAGAAGATACGAGTCAGATAAAGAAGACGAAGAATCAGAAAAGAAGAGAAATCAGAAGAAGAATCAGAAGAAGGAAAATCCGAAGAAGAATCAGAAGAAGGAATTAGAAGAAAAATCAGAATCAGGAGAAAAATCAGAATCAAGAGTAAAATCAGAATCAAGCGAAAGAAAATCAGAAAAATACGAAGAAATATGAGAATCAAACGAAAGAAAATCAGAAGAAATATCAGAATCAGAATGAAAAAAATCAGAAGAAGAAAGAGGATCAGAATGAGAAGTTGAAGTATAAGAAGACAAAGAAGAAGTATCAGGAGAATAGTAAGAGGAAAAAATAATTAGAAGATACAAAAGAAGGTAAATCAGAAGAAGAATCCGAGGGAGAATCTGAATAAGAATACGTCGATGAAGAATCAGAAGAAAAATAGAATGCGATGAATAGAATTAGAAGAATAAACAAAAGAAGAATTAAAAGAAGAATGAAAATCAGAAAAAAGAATCGGAAGAAAAAGAATCAGAAGATGAATCAGAAGAAACAGGATCAGCACAATAATCAATAGAAGACAATTCTGAATAATAATAATAATAATAATAATAAGAAGAAGAAGAAGAAGAAGAAGAAGAAGAACAACAACAACAACAACAAGACGAACAAGAACAAGACGAACAAGAACAACAAGAAGAAACAGAAGTAGCATCAGAAAAGACACAGAAGAAGAAACAGGATCAACACAATAATCATTAGAAGTATATTCAGAATAATAATAATAAGAAGAAGAATAAGAAGATTAAGAAGAAGAAGAAGAAGAAGAAGCAGAAGAAGAAGAAGAAGAAGAAGAAGAAAATAGAAGAAGAAGAAGAAGAAGAAAATAGAAGAAGAAGAAGAAGAAGAAGAAGAAGAAGAAGAAGAAGAAGAAGAAGAAGAAGAAGAAGAAGAAGAAAAAAAAGAAGAAGAAGAAAAGAAGAAGAAGAAGAAGAAGAAGAAGAAGAAGAAGAAGAAGAAGAAGAAGAAGAAGAAGAAGAAGAAGAAGAAGACGAAGAAGAAGAAGAAGAAGCAGAAGAAGAAGAAGAAGAAGAAGAAGAAGGAGAAGAAGAAGAAGAAGGAGAAGAAGAAGCAGAAGAAGAAGAAGAAGAAGAAGAAGAAAATAGAAGAAGAAGAAGAAAATAGAAGAAGAAGAAGAAGCAGAAGAAAAAGAAAATAGAAGAAGAAGAAGAAGAAGCAGAAGCAGAAGACGAAGAAGAAGAAGCAGAAGAAAAAGAAAATAGAAGAAGAAGAAGAAGAAGAAGCAGAAGCAGAAGAAGAAGAAGCAGAAACAGAATAAGAATAGGAAGTAGACGCAGAAAAAAGAAAAACAATCAGGAGGAGAATGAAAAAAAAAACGATGAACCCGAAGAATACGAATCCAAAGAAAAAGCAGATGAATAATCAGAAGAATAATGAAAAGAAGACAAAGAAGAAGAAACAGAAGACGAATCAGAAGAAAATTAATCAGCATCAGAAGAAGTATAATCAAAAGAAGAAGAAGAAGAAGAAGCAGAAGAAGAAAAAGAAGAAGCAGAAGGAAGAAGCAGAAGAAGAAGAAGAAGAAGAAGCAGAAGAAGAAAAAGAAGAAGCAGAAGGAAGAAGAAGATGCAGGAGAATCGGAATAATAATAATAATAATAATAATAATAATAATCAGAATCAGAATCAGAATCAGAAGACCCCGAAGATGTCTCAGAATCTATACACTTTTAATCAAACTTTGCACCTGAGCGAACCCAAACATTATCTTTTTATTTTCGGAAACTAATCCAAGACAACTGATTTGAGCGGAAAATATACTTTCTAACTTTGGCTGACTGGTGGCAATAATAAGTCTACGCTTTATCAACCTGATGGTGTTCGCTTTGTTAACTAGTTAAATGGCTATGGATCCTAAATTATCGAAGCAAAAACACGCAACACTTATTAGCATAAGTTCTAAAAGCAATACTTTATAATAACTATTTCCTAAGTTTAGACTGTTCCTTCCACAGCAGAAGGTTTTTTCAGCAAACTAGTGGTTGGGCGTGAACCTGCCTCTCGCTTTCAACTAGAGATAAAATATTAAGATTTGTATCTGGAAAAAATATTGTTATGTCAAAAAAGTTAAAGCACATATCCGGATTATTGCAATGGTTAAAGAGCTAATGTACGCCGAAATAAAGCCGCTTGGCACAGATTAATCTTGAACTCGGTCTCATATACATAAGTTATAACATTTCGCTCCGTACCGTTGGTCATAGAATTGCTTGGAAGTAATGTTTGTCGAATGTGGCCGTCTCGCCACACCATAGGGATTCCATGGCTTGTGCAGACGTTTTTGCTAAAGGAACACATTCCCCGGGTCAGAAACAACAATATTCTTCAGATCTCGTCCCTTGTGTCCTTTTCCTTTTTAAAAATCAAATCCCACTCGAAAGGAACGAGATTTCAAGACGTCGAGGAATTCTAGGAGAATGCGACGAGGCGGATGCTCGCTATAGGAAAATGGAGTACCAGGAATGCTTCCATCAACGGGGACAACGCTGTGTGGGATTCAGAAGGGAACTACCTTGAAGAGGATGAAATTCTGAATTGATATACATTGTAGTTTTCTATTTATAGCACCAGTTCCGATACTTTTTGATCAGAACTCGTATATCTATGTATGTTTACGGCTGACCAAAACGTAGATGGACCGACCAAGAAAAGAGTCCAAAATGACGATTTGATATGTGTTTTTTTGTTTGTTTTTTATAGCACAAGTCCCGATACTTTTTGATCAGTTCTGATATTCACTCAGAAAACAAAAAAACAAAAACAGGAATTAACCTTAAAATTCAAAATATGTTTCGGATATTAATGTCGAACTGGGCTGATAAGCCATTCTGAACAAACAAATGAATCAATTAGCAATTTAAACTTGCAGGCTATTACTACATTCGAGTTATTGATTTTCAATGAGCGATTGCTTCTTTCTTTCCTTTTAAACTTTTAGTTTTTAGACTTGGACGCCATTCGAAAATTTAAAAAATGAAATAAATATTTAAACCAGGAGTTCTTAACCTTTTGGTGATTCCAATATGGTCCCACTCCCCACTTCACTTAACTGTCGAAATAATTATCACCAATCTTATTATTTGCCAGTATGTCTTCCAAACATTTCAATCGCTTGAATTTACTGTACTTTAGCTATGGATTGCTAGGAATAGAACAAAAAAAAAACAAAAAAAAAAAACAACGTAAGCATTGATAACTTAATTATTTTTTTACTGAAAACAAAATAAAGTCATAATTCAGTTTTATTACACAATAAAAAGGAAGAGAAAATAAATGTGCAAGTTTTTTTAGTATCTCGACTACATAAAACAGACTTTTACTTTTAGTCCCATACACTCAGCATTTGGTTCCCATATCCTCAAAGGGTATGGGTACCCCCGGTTAACTGGGCAAAATAAATTTGTGCTGGGTGTATTTGACTGCTACTATTTAGGCACGGAATAAGATGAATTTGAATATCAGTATCAGCTCTTCATGTGTGAGAAATGAACACAAATGAACTAGGCATGATGCTTTAAATAAAGAACTCAAAATGAATCAGGGAATTCTGTCGGAGTCAGTCCCTGGCTCTAGACAAAACAAGATCAGACTAGACCGGACCTCTGTCTTCACGCAGAGGGTGACAAGACCTCCGTCCCTGAGCGGAGGGTGACTCAGTCGTTCAGTCATCGGACAGGCTGAGAAAAGCCGACTAGTACTGTACCCGGGCCCACTTTGGCAGGGGCTGGGTAAATTTTGAATAGTGGCCCGGGTGGAAACGCTCGGGCTCCCCACAGCAAACTTGACCTTGTTTTGCATGTAGTCTGCAGTGGAGTGCCCGGTAAATATCGCTGCATCGGAGTCAGGAAGTCGTACACTGTTTGGCTCGCAAACTTTCTAAGCGCAGACTACGACTCAAAATCTACTTCTGTTAGCACTACTTTAATTTTAATTCCAGATCATAGTTTCTGTCTTGGAGATGGTTAATTTAAGTCCTAACTCTTTGAACCCTTGATAAAGAAGGTTGATTTCTTTTCCATGATCATCATGATCATCACGATCATATTTCCAGGATGAGATAGATAAATTGTCATCTAAATTAAGCAAAAATGAAAATAACACTGGCAACTTATTTTAACAGATGTATTTACCAATATTACACAAAAATATCTTGAAATACGAAAGAGTAAATTTATTGAATAAAATCGCCATTTGCTTCACCCATGGCATCCAGACGATTTCGGGATCTTCAGTTTCTTCTTCTGTTTAAGTTGGTGAATGCTGCCATAATTCTTACCTTCAGTTCATGTTTCGTCTTAAAAAGATTTTTGTTGGTGTCCCGTTCAACTGCACTACCCACATAATAATGAAGCGGGTTGCATTTTGGGGAGTTAGATGGCCAGATGTAAGGAATGATACATTATCTGACGGCCATGACTAGATTCACCTACTTGTGTGTCATGGTGTAGCGTTATGTTCTCATCAGGATGATTAAAGTGAGTTTCCTGAGCGGCCGTACCGACATAATCCCCATTAATCTAATCCATCTCTTTCCGATTCCTTTTCACTCTCCTCAGATTGCCTCCCAAACACTCTGAAATTGGGAGCCAATCTGAGGAAACTGTATTGGAGCTTCCGGTGCGAATGCCAAGCATTACAGCGTGCCATTTCAAATTTTCTGGCGGAATGAATTGCGTCATGGTGCTCTTTTTTCTCACAGACGGTGCTCAGCTGACCCTAGTATACTGCGCTGTCAACACAAATGAAAACAGACCACGCGCATGCGCGAGATTAAGAATATAAAATGACGACAATTTAACCATCGCACCAATTCTCAAGAGGTCATCATTATTATTGTCATCATTACCTCAGTGGCCGGGTGTGGCCATATAGTAACAGCGCCCCTGATCAGCTCCTTCAGAGAAATACAAACATTGTCAGGCAACCGAGACAATTATATCTCGATCGCATGCCAATGTTAGAGTCTGGCGGAAGGATCTTCCAGTTCACACAGTGATATTTTTTAAGTCTGTTCTTTCGTCTGTCTGCCTCATATTCTGTTTTTCCTAGGTTATACACTGTTTGGATGGCAATGGAAAGATTTTTGGCTCTTATAATGCGTCTATGCCATTTCATCTTTTTGTCTATGATTATAAGGTCCTTCTGTAAATTGTTTTTTTTTTTGTTTCTTTCTTTCTTTCTTTCTGATGAAATTTCACTCTGCGCCGTTTGTAATGAGGTTTATGATGGATGGTTCCGTAACATTCAATTACTAATGCTTGGACGTTTTGCTGGAATTTTACTGTTGATATACAAGATTGACAAGCGTACAGAATGATTGAAAAGACCAATACATATGACCATCTACTCTTTGTTGTCAGACAAATGTTTTCGTCTTTCAAGATAGGTTTTAGTTTTCGGACAACTACACTAATTATACTAAACATGAAAATATTTATATTCTGGTGTCCTCTTCACTGATAATCCAGCAAATATAATCGAATTACTTCATTACTTCACTGTTTTTCAGCGTCGACATATATCTTGCTTGAAAGCCTGTTTTAATTATTCACCGTGAATTTGTATTTTTTCTTTCTTTTCAGAATTAAGCTTCATAGCATATCTGGTTACATCCAGGTTCTTCCCCAGACGGACGTGTTCATCTTCTTCGCAATGCATGTTGTCTGCAAAGCCATATCGTTGGGAAGGGTCTTTTTTCTTTTTTTTTCTTTTTTTCATCAAATCACACCAAGCAAGGTGGAAGAGCCACTAGCACGCAAGGAGTTACAGAGAATGAGACTAAGAGAAAAGAGGAGTATCTGGGAAAAGGATAAAGAGAAGAAAGAGGATCAAGGTCAAGTCAGAAGATGACAATTGGCAATACGTTTGAATATTTGAAGATTATAGCTATCAGGGAAGCAAGTGATAGGAAGAGAATTCCACAGACAGGAGGTGCGAGAAACTTTTGGAGTAGAAGAAACGGCTACATTCAGCCGTTTCAACAGTGAAAGGGTGGAAGCGAGATGCCAACCTCGTAGCACGCTTAAATTCATGCAGTTTGTGAACCAGAGAAAGAATCTCGTCAGAGCAATTGCCATTAAAATACCCGTAGAAAAAACAGAGGGGAGCCATAGCACGTCTGTGAGATAGTAAATATAGCCGGGATGCCAAATCAGAACCATTCACGTTGCATATCCGTCTCTGGATTTTGTCGAAGACCTCGAGATGAACAGTGGGAGCACCCAACCATATATGACAGCAGTATTCCATGCAAGGACGAATGGTTTATTAGTTGTTTTGAAGGATGGACTCAGCCGAGAAAAACCCTCTGGGGCGACTCAAAGAAACAAATTTCCTTGCGGTAGATGAAACTATAGATTCAATGTAGTTGTTCCACTTCAGGTCAGTGGACAGCGTGAGACCAAGAGGCGCTCTCGTGAAGTTGGGCATCAGCCATCCTGATGGGAGGCAGGGAGGGTTCTATGTGGTGGGTAAATGAGAGCAGTTTCGTTTTGGAGGCATTAAAGTTTACAAGTCATTTCCTGCGAGAGTCAATAACAAATTGGAGGTCCTTCTCGAGGCCTACGCCCAGGTTAGTTTTGTCAACGATGCCGGATTTACTATTAAGGCAGGAGTAAATAGTGTCGTCAATGTAGATGTCAACTTGGGAGTTGATGACATCAGTAAGATCGTTGATGAACATCAGGAACAGTGTAGAACCCAGGATAGAGCCTGGGGGGACACCAGCGTTCGTGTGAAAGGAACTGGAAGAGAACTCGTTTAGAACGACCATGAAGGTTTGACATGAATGATTTTATCAAGTCAAATAATCGTCCAGTAATGCTGTGTCCCTGAAGCTTACGAAGGCCAGCGTGTCAGACTATCAAACGCTTTACAGATATCTAGGGCTACGGCCCGAGCTTCTCCGTTATTGTCAAGTGCTTGGTATACAAATTCAGTTTTGGCCGTGAGCCTGTCAGCGGTGGACCGGGCAAAGTGGAAAGAATATTGCTTGTCTAAGAGCAGATCATGGGATGTAAGGTCCTTAACCATTTCAGCGTTGATTAAAGCCTCGAAGACTTTGCCTAAGAGTGCTAGGAGACTGATAGGATCTCCAGAGTCCATAAAGACAAGGACAACAGATACGGTCTTCCAACAGGCTGGAAAGCAAGAGTCAATAGTTATATTTGTTTGGAGAGGAGTGGTGCCAGTTCAGGAGCACATTTCTTCAGAACAACGGTTGGTATCCCGTCCTAGTCACTAGCCTTATAAGAGTCTAATTTTGAGACGATGTCCCAAACCAACGATGGGTTTATGTGTATGACACTCAATAGACGGGTGGATACCGGATGAGTCAAGGGTTGTACGAGTGAAACTATTCGGAAGTAGACACAAGTCATCGTGACCGAGGGTGTGGGCGTACTGGCCTTGTTAGAACTGGTGATCACGTCAACGTATGCGCTTTTATCCAAGAAACCGTAAGGTCTGCTCTGCAAAATTACAGTATAAACCTCAGGTTAGCTCTGAACAGGGAAAGAAATAACCGAGCAAGTGTCAACAGGGATTAGGTACCGTTTATATTTCTGAGATGAGGTACTATGTACATTATTTACATTATTCGCACTATTGTCCTCATCTTATGTATCACAACGTTTCGGCCGTTGTACGCTCCGGCCTTCTTCAGGTGGTTGGAATGTCGAACTGAACCCTTTATATCGCTCACTGGGGTAGACTGTTCTAATTCTACGTGCCATGTTTAATGGATGTCAGTTATCAGTTATCTCCTGTTAATTTCCCTCTGAAAGTTCTCCACTGCCTTAACCGGGTATTGAACTTACACTCTTTGGGTCCTGTCACTGGATCTAACCAACGCCTTTATCCACTGTGCCATGCGTTCTTGTGGAACTAGAACAGTCTACCCCAGTGAGCGAAATAAAGGGTTCGGTTCGACATTCCAACCACCTTTAGAAGGCCGGAGCGTACAACAGCCGAAACGTTGTGATAGATATGGCGAAAAAGATGAGGACAATAGTGCGAATAATGTAAATAATGTAGGGATAGGGTAGCCGCCTTAGCTGACAGGCATACCTTGATACGAGCGGTCATACAGGATCCAAGCTAAGACGGAACGAAGGTGCCTTCAAGTAAGCAACGAATACTTAGCTTGTCTTATTTGATATATTTAGCTTATTTTGACACAAGGCAACATCATTTGAGCATTTTTTGAGGATCAAAACTCTCTTCAATTGTATGTGAAAATATTTTGCTAACCACCAATTATTGGCGTGTGATTTTTATTGTTATTATATGATATTATGGTTACCTCTTCGTGAGATGATCTTTGTTTAACTCCCATTCTGTCGAAAGATAATTGAAAGCATATTTTAAAATTAAAATATTCATAGTGATTTTAATAGAATTTAGAATGTCTGAATTTCGGGAAAAATATTGTCATGAGAAAAGGTCACGTTCTGTCATTACACAATTGTAGTCTTCAAAGAAATGGGAATTCAATATTTAATTAAATTTCCGAATGGAAAGAAAAAGACGGTCAGAGGGAGGCCGGGTGCCTTTTTTTAGGGGTGGGGGCGTCGATTGTCAGTGAATCTGGAAAGATAATCCCTATGACTTCTAATAAATATTTTTTTTTTTTTAGTTTTTGAAGACGAACGCAATTCGGACTAATTACACTGATTTAATTAATTAGAAATAGAAAATTAATCAAGCGACGTATGGCTCCATGTAAAGCTTTCTGCTTAATTCAAAGACATATAGCGACCTATTCGTTATAAGTTAACTTTCATAAAGAAATGCGAACGATAAATCAGAAGTACATAACATATTTTTATGTCAGTGGGCAGTGGCGATCGCCATGACAGATTGGGAAGTAAGAAAAAAGAAAGAAAAATAATCGGTAAGAAAAAAATAGCATGGAGACGTTAGAAGTCTATTCGATTTCTTCATGAATTAAAAATAATGATTTCTGATCGAATGCCATCGACAAATACCTGAAGACATTCGGAGAATATGAAAATTTCAAACCTCGGCGTCAGATAAGGTCTTTAAATCATGGCTCCGACTTTTTAATATTCTTAAATTAAGTCATAATTAATTTTCAGTTATATTTTTTGTTTATCATCATTATTCTCCAAAGAAAATTCAATTATATTCTGTCCATATAGGCCACAAATACCTCAGCTATTCATATTTGCTGATGAATGAAGATGGCCGCACTCCCGGTGAAACACATTTAATCTAATTGTACTTACTTACTACCTATAAGTAATACATACTAAAAAAAAAAAAAAAAAATGAGAAAATTATCTGAAAATATTAAAATCGTTAATATTTTTCTTCTAGACTTTTTTTTTCATTTACACGAAAAGAGAAATTGTCTCAGAATTTTCTTAAGAAGAACAGGAATACATTTTTAAAACATAACAATATAATTTTTTATAATTAATTCATCGAATTGAAAAAAAAAGAATACTGATAAAGGCGCGCTGAAAACATTCAAAATGCAAAACTATTTGTGATACATTTTAATTGAATGTACTAAGTTACTACTTGTAGGTTATACATAGTACCAAGAAACGTGAAAACTATTTGAAACAGTCAACATAATATCCTACCCTAAAGACATATACCAAAATATATAACACCTGCAATAGTATCATCTACAAACTATATATCTATAAAAGATACGTTTATCCTAAAAGTATAAAATTGTGAAAAAAGCATACATAGTTGAAAGCATAAAATTGCATTCAAAATATGTTTAGTTGAAGCCATAAAATTGTGTACAAAATATTCAGATTTCGTCATTAAATAAGATTGTTATACTACTAAACAAAATCAATAAATTCAATTATATTCTATACATATAAATTTGAGTCAGAAGTAATTTCCATTATTTGAGGACTTATCGCATGGTGTAATAGTTACCAAGCTTGTGTTGCGAGATCAATTACAACTGAGTAGTGAGTTAGATCCTCACTAGGTGCCCCATACTGTTAGTCTTGTACCACAACAAGCTATACATGGAAACCCACTATAAATAATTTCCGTTTTGGGGAACTAATTTTAATGACTTGTTCATCACATAAATTACTAAATCATACATTGCAGTTATTTGTTTTTAGTAATTTTATCCCCGAAACAAGTTGACAAAGCCACTAAGACGCAAGTGGGGGGGGTGGTACTGAAAAGCCGTTACTGAGAAGAAAAAAACAGGATTCAAGAACAAAGATGACGATTGACATTGCATTTAAATAGAGATATTGACAGTGGGAGAGAGGAAAATATTGGAATCAAACTTACGCTTACATCTAGCAATTTCACCCGTGAAATTATGCGACTTCACTAGTACCGCGCTTAAATACGTCAATGAATAAAGTTCATCAGAATAATTATCATGAAAATATTTATAGAAAAGGCTAAGGGAACGTACATTACGGCGTTGGGAAAATGATTAAAATGCCAGGTCACCTTACGGATCATTCTTTGGACTTTGTCAAGGAACTCTAGATACACAGGAAAAGTACCAGACCAAATGTAGCCATCTACTCAATGCACAGATGAATGGTATACTTAGAAAGGTGCAAGACAGATTCGGGTAGACATAATTGTCTAGGAAAAAACAATGAATCATCTTTCATAGCAGTAGTCTTAACATAATGATTCGATATAATCAATCCAATTCATAGCAGATGGAAACAAAACAGAGTTCTCTAATACGATTTAAAGAGATCAGTTTATTAAGGAGGTCTTAAAATTAAGGAAGCATTTCTTACACCAGTTATAAATAACGGTCATTTTCGAGATTGGCTACCAATTTGACTATCACGTCTATCAGACAGTTAAGATAGGAATAAATAATTGTATTTTCGACATAGATAACAAAAATTAAGAATAAAATAAGCCCGAGCTCTAGTGGACATATGCATTTATTTAAAATGATCTAGGAGAGTGGCCATTCAAGACAACCTTTATTTCATCGAAAAGTCACGGTGACAAAAAGAAGTGTTCACCCTATCAATTGCTATGAAAATATTTGTAGAATGGAACCCAAGGAGTCATAGTTATAGCGGTTGGAAAAGGATTGAAGTCGAGATGTGGTATTTGAATCTACGGATTTAACTACATTGTCGCATAAAATAAACAAATCTGCATTTTAAGGTATTACAAATAATAAAAAAAAATCCTTTACGAAATTTACACAACACGTACCGTTAGAAAAAGTACGGTGATTTTTAATTAATTTCCCTGTTGCAATTTGCTTCATCGTTTTGCTTGGAGTGGATTAATTACAATAATAAAAGATAAAGTGCTGAGGCTACAAAAGCAAAAAACCGAAGGAACAGAATAATCAAGTATATTTGACAACAAAACATCTTCCCTGAATTTCAAATAAATCAGACGATATTTATTCTCGTACATGGCGCAGATGTAAATTAATCTCGAATAGGGAAGTAAATGAAAGCGGGCAGCTTTTCATAATCTCTGCATTTATTCATAGAATTTCGAATAGATACTCGACTCGATATGACAAACAAATAATATCGTTATTGCTTTTCGGGAAAACTTTGTTTTATATGCCGGCGACTGCTCCCCCAATATGAAAGACCACATATTTCAAACGGAAGCAATGGAAAATTTATGAAAATCTGTATTACTGTTACATTGAAATGTTCAGATTCCTAGCAAAGAAGCTAGAATGGGTAGGATCGATGTCTTATGAAGAAAAATTAATTTTACTTCGATACGTCGTTTCAGTATCAATATTTCAAGGAAACAAAATACGGTTTTTCGCGTCAGCATCCATTTTAAACATTTATAAATCTACCATTCGTCCGTACATTCATTGCTACCGCCATAACTGGCATGGCGCTGCTGGGATATATTTCGAAATAAGGAAGAATAAGAAAAAGAGTAAGAAAGAGAAGTGAAAGCATAGTAGCAAGGATTGTTCAATTTATATTCAGATCGACAAATCGGAATGGCCTAGAATTAACTGTGAATTCAACTCTTTGATTTAATTTAATTTAACCAAATCCGTTGTGTATCATAGTTCTATCTCTACAATGGAAAATCCGAGGGTTGAAATGTTCTATATTGGTAGTACTAAGAATTCTTTCAAAACCTGGTGATATCGTCTTTTAGTAATAATACTTATAGAAATAATACTTCACTTTCAAAATATTTTTGGAGGTTGGAAGATGAAAATAAAACTTCTAAAGTGAAATGGAAAATTTTAAAACTGCCAAGGACATGTAAATCCTTATATGAATCTTGTTTTCTGAGTGTACAGAAAAATGCAGATTATCAGGTTCTTGAATAGTGACGCATTATTAAATCAAAGATTTGAATTAACGGTTAACTGTAAACATGTCATACCTTTGACTCTACAATCTTGCTAGACTTTGAAATTTGACAATTGCTTCTTCTTATATTTTACTTAAATCTTCTTACACCATATAAGGCTTATCTTTCTGTCAATAAGATCAATTTCGATGTAGTATCATTTTTCCCTTAATTTTCTAGTTGTGTTGATAATATTTAGTATAGATGTATTGGCGTTTTATAATTTTGCATTGATGGATTTTATTAACATCTTATATAAAGATTCTTTAGTTAACAGTTGTAATCTATTCTATCATGAATGATCAATGTATTTAGATAATTTCGTTTGATATATAGGTTTAAATAATTTCGTTTGATCTATACGTTTAAATAATCTTATCAGCTCTATATGTTTTTAAAAAATTGTTAGATTTATTTGTTTAAACTTTCCTTTTATTTCTTAAAGGGCTGGTTTATCTACTAACTATACTAATGTGAATTGTTAATTTTTAACTCACAGCGTAATGTAGTTTGTCGAGTATCTCGTTAAATTACGTTTCTTCTCCCATAGGATTTGAGAGTTGTGTAATGTATAACTTTTGTAGCCAATTTACATCCGTACCAAATATCACGTTTAGATGCCGTCTACGATTCTAAATCTGTGGGTCATCATCTCTTTCGTATTATTGTTTCTTTCGTTTTTCCCCTTACTTTGAACTTAGTGTAGACGATTCTGATTGGTTGATATGAATATAAAAAAAAACACCTGCTACTATCCCCTCTCTTTTCTTTCTTACTCTTTTTCTTATTCTTTCTTTTTCTCGAGAAAAGACGGTGTATCATGTTTCTTTCTTTATTATTTCTTTCTTTTCTTCCTTTTCTCATATAAAGAGGGGGTATTTTTTTTCTTAATCCCGATAAATTGCCTACTCACCAGTCATTTACTAACGCCTGATGAAATGCATTAATACGCATCGAAACAGGATTGCATGTGTGTAACGTTGTACATGTTTTTGATGTAATATCCTAAAATAAAGTATATATATATATATATATATATATATATGGTATCAAATGACAATTGGAAAAAAATCTTACATTTTGCCAACGCGTTTCGTCTTCCGACTTTTTCAAGACGAAACGCGTGGGCAAAATGTAAGATTTTTTTTTCCAATAGTCATTTGATACCAATCTGTCTTGTCTACAGAATTCATCTGGGAATTTAACTATATATATATATATGTGTGTGTGTGTGTGTGTGTGTGTGTACAGAAGCTGCTCAGTCTTCATTTTCAAATCTCGATCGTGTGCAAAAGCGTCCACTCGGCCTTGTGGCTAATGGATTATTTTTCCGTCTTACAAACTACTTAATGTTTGTTTCTGAATTAAAATCTTCTCCATTTTAATTGACCGCTTTTAAAATTCAGTACGATCTATGCGTCTTCACTATTTTAGGCAATGTGTGCCCAGCGAGGGATTAGTGAGTCATACCTGAAATCAACTGAGGGAATAATAATTCATTGTGACTCGTGATTGGAGTCCGAGAGGCGATGACAGTGTAATTTTAATTTAAATATTTGATTTGGATATAAAAACGTAACTCATGTTAAATGCATTCTCAATTTTAATGTGCATACTATCTTACAAATTTCCTGCAAAACAAAACAAATTGTTATGCATAGATGCCAAGATTTCAAGATGCCATAGATGCCAAGATTTCAAGATGCCATAGATGCCAAGAATGTATTAAAATTCAGTGTATCTGAAAGATTGGCTCCGCGTTCTTTCTTTACAATATAAAATATTGACTTTATATTTTACAGAAGAGGATACTGAAAAGTTCGCTGCTTAACCAAGAATGCATTCAAACTTTTATTTCTACAAGAGCCAGATCAAACTAAAAATAATATATTGCTGCCATGCCAGGGCTGAAACTGCGAAGTTCTCACTTCCCTCTCTGGATAGAATTCAGAAGCGTTCCAAAAAAAAGGGCTTGTGGGTGAGGAACTATTTTCCAACCAACGATCCCTCTCGCACACATGAAATGTTGCACGGCCTTCACTGACGACTCTACATGTAAGCTATCAATCTGCCACTAGGTGGCTTGACACTACCCTACATGCCAGTCACCAATCTGCCTCAGTCGTTCAAGTCTGAACCGACTGTTCGGTTGTACTCTCTTCCTACGGACGGGAGGAACCCGAAGGAGACTACGCCGAAGGGCGGAGTCTTCTTCGGGGAGGTAAAACCGGCCCTGAACCCGTTTATACGGGTTCAATGGGCATATTTTTGGTCGAGCACACGGACTCGGAATGCCCACGTTAAAAAGGCCTTGTGCCACATGACACCCTCGTGGGGGGACTCAATATCGTCAGACGCTCACTTTCTGAGCGACTGTTCGGTTCAACTCTCTGTCTATGGACGGAGAGGAACCCGAAGGAGGCTACACCGAAGAGCGGAGTATCCTTCGGGGAGGTAAACCGGCCCTGAACCTGTTTATACGGGTTTATTTTTGCCGAGCCCACGGGCCCAGAATGCCCACGTTAAAAAGGTCTTGTGCCACATGACACCATCGTGGGGGGGTTGACTGAATATCGTCACCAATCTGCCTCTGGGCGAGATGCTACAGAATGACATACCATTGCCCTACACGCTGACACCCCCAATCTACCACTGGGTTGGATGCCACTAGCGCTTACAGCTGGACCGCCGATATGTTCTTCTCGGTAACACTGGCGGAACGCTAGATGCCCACCGCTGGCTGCCGCAAGGGGACCGTTGGCTGCCGCAAGGGGACCGCTGGCGTTGCTATCGGCGGTCCGCCAGCGAGCCACTATCAGCTTGCGTCTAGGGAAGCTATATTCCTTCCTTTCCCCAACCCTGACCTTTGCATCGAATACTTGTTATGCCATGTGCACTGGTACGAATCACCCTCACTCCATTCGTATTTCATTAGTAAGATGAAGTACTATTTGGATATTTTTTTTTCATCTGGAACAGACCTCCAATAGGATGTTTTCCCAATAACTACAAACTTACTCTAGGGTTAATCATTATAA
>CAHIKZ030002150.1:540000-572500 GCA_903632075.3 Acanthosepion pharaonis
ATATATATTATCGGAGTCCTAATTACTTCAATATCTTTAATTCATCTCCCTCTGCATCACTGCTCTTTCCAACAGAAGCACAGTGTATTTTTCCTGCACCTTCTGAAACCTATACAATATATAGGACGGTGGATCTACCATCATCTCCTCCACCTGAGTCATTGTCACTCATAAGGTAACCTTTCGTATAGATCTATTTCTCCCTTCAGGAATGTTTCATTCATCGACCTCTGCATCGTGGAGATCGAGAGAGTGTACTTCGTGGTGGCACCCGTTGTTGGAATTTTTGGGTACCCTGTTGTACTAGTGAGCTAGCCAAAATGAGCTGACTCATTTTATAGTTCACCAATAGAAGGGTTAACCAATCAGAAGGCTCAAAATATTCAATGCGACGTGTATAAAGGCGGCCATATTTTGGCTAAATATCACTGCCAGCCTTTGATAAACCGGACGAGCCTCCGCCGAAGGGCAGAGTCTCGTTCGGGGAGATTGACTGCCCCTGATTCCGTTCATGCGCGTTCGAATAGGGAACATTTTTGGCCGAGCCTACGGACTCGGAGATTCCACGTTAATCCCGGCTTTGTGCCACATGTAACCCTCGTGGCGGCGGCTAAATATAACAGCCAGCATTTGATATCGAAAACTGAAGAATTACGGAACAGCTGCTGGTGGTATTGGCAATATACTCAGATTCAGTAGAGTGTCTGACTCGTAAGTGTTAATCTTTAACATTGTTTCATTGAACACCCGAAAGCTATTTCTTGATGATATATGAGACCAGTTCTGTTCTTTCTTAAACATTATAGCATGTCTTCCACCTTTTATTTAATTTATGCCTTCTATGGTCGTTCTTAAAATATACTAGTTCACCAGTTTCAAAACTATTTTCTTCTTTTAAACATGTTTCATTGAATGTAACAGGCAAGGAAATTTGATGAATTGTATTTTGTTTTTCCAACTTTCTTATATTTTCCGTTTTGTGGGAGTAAAGGTTTACAAAAGTGATACATATTGTTTATTGTCACAAGCACCTTCTATCCAAAATAATCCTATCAAATAGAAATAACCAATCGTTTTCATTGCCCAGTTTTGTGTTTCTTGCCATGAATCAACTTCCTCTATCGATCATACCACCACCTCCTTAAGTAGACGTCTCACGTCTCACTTATCTGACTAATGTGCCATAAAAAGGTACTTAATCACCCAAAATTTACAACAACCCACAAGAAGGATTCTGGTCGATAACCAGACTTTGTTTGACAGCTCAGATCAGACACCAGCTACGTTAACAGGGTGCAGTTTCTTTCTGTCAAACAGCTGTGGTTTAAAAATTATTCTTCCGCTAGATCGTTACGCACAAGTGAAAAACAAAACAATTTCTAGCACTAAACCAGATTGTATTCTTGGGTTATAACCTACTGCTATAAGCGACCGAAGTAGAGATGAGACGTAGGTGAGTAGGGAGATGCATGATTCAGCGGCCGTCTTCCCTGTCAGTTTTGCGAGGCCCACTACGTTCCTTTGTCTGCCTTCACGTGGGTTGGTCAGTTTTAAAGATAACAATTTCTTTTGGTTTGTCATCTTCCTTCAGTGACTTTCTCTCCGTCTGAGCCTTTTTTTTACTCATATTTTCCGCATATTCTTGTTGCTTTTTCGTAGCTTTAGATACGTTCGTTTTCACTCTAATAAAAGTTTTTTGTTGTTCCTTGAAAGTTATTTGGTGATGTTCATCTCCATTGTAAGGTCGTCTAGGCTATAAAATATCGTCTACAGGCAACACAACATGTCTTACTGACGGTGGCCCTAGAGGTAGCTAAAAATAGCGAGAGGATCTGGAAGAGAATTAGAAATGGCAAAGAACAGGGAGCCCAAAGATACAGTGGTTGGAAAAGTACAAAAAAAAGGGCTCCAAGAATGGTATAGTGACCATAAAACCCCATAAAAACGCAAAAGAGGATTGGAAGGCCGAGGCCGACACCAACAAGAAGGAATGAGATATACGGTACGGATTGTATAACTCCACTCCGGGCCGGTACGAGCTGGCATGCTGGACCTGCAATTACGGAGGAAAAAGAGACTGTCTCACCAATTGAAGAGGAGACCCAGGTCTCTAGGTCCGAATTGCACTAAGTGGGGAAGTTTTGGTCACAAGGCAAAGTGGTGCACAGATGCATGGGATAGGAGATTTGACGTTAAGAAAATAGACTTCCTATTATCCACAAGAAGAATAAGCGTTCGGAAAAAAAACAGTAGGAACCCCCCCCCCGTAAAGAAATAAGAGACAGGGTGGTCCCAATAAAAATAAGACCTCTGAAGAGCTGGACATGCCGTGTTGCTGGACATTTTTTCAGCCAACTGTATTAGTTTAATTGCTAAATTTTTGTTGTCTCGCTTTCGTTTAATATGATCGCTGCTAGTGCCTGATTGAAATTCCCGGATCGTTTATTATTGGCTACTCTCTTTGCTAATATGTCGATCATCATGCTATGAAGCCTCTCTTCTCTTCCGTTATTTGAGGACAGTAAAACGAGATAGTCACATGACCGATCCTCAGATTTTCCAGCGTTTCATTCATAATGCAATTTACGTTTTCAGTACCGTTATCTGAAAGTATCTGTAATGGAGCCCTGAAACGTGAAAAAAAAAAATCATTCTATCAATAAATGAGCAATGTCTTCCCATTTTTTATTAGGAACGGCAAATGCCTCAGGCCAGCTGCTATATAAATTAACAAAATTAACTACGCATTGATTGCCTGATAATGAGAAGGTGTAAGGTCCTGATACATCAACTGCAATTTTAATAAAAGGCTATGGGAGCAGGCCAGTTTTCTTCATTTTAACAGTTATTTTTTGGAGATTACTAGATTGTCATGGAACGTACGTACTAATGTTTTTTGGGGTATCATGAGATATACCAGTCCAATTGTATTTGGTCTTTATAGATCTTACACACTTTTCTATTTCTACGTGTCTATTGCAATCATGGTACCATCCTATAATATTAATATGAAGATGATTTAGGATATATAATCGTACGGTAGGTTCGTCGTCTAGATTCCATAAATAGTAAAGTACAGGCTCCAGCAGAACATATTTATCCCCTTCTTTAACACTCGAATCACCTGTTTTAATGCGGTGTTTCAGTTCCTCAGTGCCCCTCTCTGCATCTTGCTCTGACCGTATATTTATACGCTGTATTTGTGGTTTCACTTCATTTGTAACTGGGCTTTTGTTCCAGACTCTACGATGCGGAAGCACGCAGTTAATTACTGTTACCTCAATCGTTCGATCATCCATGTCTCCGTCCTGGGTAAGACGATAAAATACATCCAGCAGCAAGGCCTCTGATCAAGATGTTTTGAGGAGCGTGGAACCACCTCTTAATTGCTGATGCTCCCAGATCCACCCTGACCTGGGGTGGTAGCACCTGTTAGGGTCCCAGCTATGGGTAAATAGTTAACGCGAAACTGGGGTAAAAACACTATGAAAGTTTAAAAAGAGGTTTTAAAACCAGAAATACTTTTAAAAATTATTATCAGCAATAAAGTTTTGAAGAAAAAAAAACTATTACAAACTATATATTTTTGAAAAAGAAAATATTACCAACAATATTTTTAAAAAATAAGCATTACTAGCAATACATTTTTGAAAAAAATATATTACCAGCGATACATTTTTGAAGGAAAATATTACCAGAAATAGATTTTTGACAAAACAGAATATTACCAGCAATAAAAATTTTGTCGGTATTGAATAACCCATTGAGGGTGATATACCGTAAAACAAAATAAACCAAACCAATCTAAACCAAAGAATACATACTCGGCATTAAATAACCCATTGACGTTGCTATGCCGTAAAACAAAACAAACCAAACCAAACCAATCTAAACTAAAGAATACATATTCTATTCATACGAATCTATCCTAAAAGTATAGTCGGCATTAAATAACCCATTGAGGTTTATATGCCGTAAAACCAAACCAAACCTATCATCCAATTCTAATGGCTTAAAATCCTCATCCACCGGTGGGTTGGGTGATCTTGATAGATCTGCACACACATTTTTCTACCTGTTAAATAGTCTACCCTGTAATCACATCTCTTGATACTATGGGCCAATAGTTGAATATTTTTATTTTCTATTGGCGACTTGAAAGTGTACTGAATAAGTCTGTGGTGTGTAAATATTAATTTCGCATTATGAATGTAGTGATCTAGTTTTTGTAATGCGTAAACAATAGCATTGGCTTCCTTTTCACTAGTCAACCAGCGAGTTTGTGTACCTCTTTATTAGTGAGACAGGAAATAAAGGGACTTTTCTATCTCTTTTCCTGTTACTTCGTCAAACTTAGTTTGTGTCAGGCATGCGCCAGTAGCTGAATTTAAAGCGTCTGTATAGAGGGTATGTGGCTTATTCAAATCGGGGTAAGCGAGCATAGATACTGAACTAAAAATTCAAAGACTCGCTGACAACTCTTCATCCACTTGAATCTGGCATTCTTTCGTGTTAAAGGAATTACTGGGTGTGTCACTCTAGAAAAAACAAAACAAAAAAACAAAACAAAACAAAAAAACGTCTGTAATATGAATGCATTCCAATAAAACTACGAACGTGCTTAAGTGTCTTGGGAATAGTTAATTTTATTGCCGTTAGTTTATTCTTGTCTGGGTTAATGCGCTCCATACTTAATGTAAAATCTATGTAACGTAACTCTTTCATAAAATATTCATATTTCGCTAGCTTTAACCTTAGTTTATGTCTACGTAACTGGTTAAATATATTTTGTACATATCTTAAATGATATTCCTTCGTCGAGGAGAAAATTAAAATGTCTTCTACATACGTTACTGCATACATTTCCATCCTATCTAAAACAACAGGCATTACTGCCTGGAAAATACTAGGCCCGTTTTTTTTTTGTTATCCGAAAGGCATGCAATTAAAATGAAAATGTCCCCTATGGGAACAAAATGCTGCTTTCACGTTATCTTGTTCATCTGTAACAATTTAAGAATAAACAATTTTCAAGACCGATTTCGAAAAGTACTTAGTGCTTACCTAAAGTTGCTAATACATAATCAAAAACCAGTAGTTGCTATGCATTACTCCCAGTTATTTCATTTAAAGAACTATAGTTAACGAAAAATGTTATCATCCAATTTTTCTGTTTCTGGAGGGCTCGATCCCAGCTTACGACACCTTTAGAAAGTGTCTGAAAACCGTTCCACGGGTTGACCCAAGCCTTGTGAGTGAAATTGGGTAGACGGAACACTTGGGAGCCGTGGATGGCTATGCTTGAAGGCTTGAACGTGCTGGCGTTTTCAAATCGTTAGATTGTTATACCAGAACATTCTTGTTGTCCAAATGTTGCCTTTTCGATTGATTGTTAAAACATTATATAGTCCCGAATGACTACTCTTGGATTTAGCCCTGGATTTCACTTGTAAGAATTACATTTCTTGCTAAAGAGGATGTAAACATGAAGACGAGAGACCTATGCATCGGTTGAAAGTATGTCATTTTGAAGCTATGAAAAGAAGAAAAATCAATCTGAAACATTGGACAAACATTGATCATAGCCAACTCAACAATTTGGAATGTCATGAAAAGGAAATAAACTATTGGTGTACTGAACAACAGACATAGAAGAGGTCGGAAGAAGAAAACAACAGCAGCTGATGGCAGAAACATTATGATAGCTTTGAGGAAAAAAACACCAAAACAACAATTAGCAACATTGACAACAATCGTCACTCTGCAGGGGTTATGGTTTCACAATACACTGTTTGAAGAAGACTTTGAGAGCAGCAATATAGAGGCCGTATCACAAGATGCAAACCACTCATCAGCAGTAAGAACGGGAAAGCTAAACTTGAATATATGAGCGACAAAACTTCTGAACGAAAGTCTTATGAATTCATGAGGTCAAGATTAATTACAAACCAAAGTGAATGAAATGCTAAATTATGGAGGAAGAAAAGACCTGTTTATGATCCAAAGCATACAAGGTTATCTCTGAAGCCCGGTGGAGGCAGGTTATTGGCATGGGCTTGCTTGGCTGCTTTGGAACAGACTCTTTCATATTTATTAATGATGCTACTCATGATGCTAGCAGCAGAATAAATTCAGCAATATACATCGTCCAATTTACAAAAAAATTAATCTGAACAAATCGGGAGGAAGTTTAGCATGCAGCAAGACAATGACCCAAAAGATAATCACAACAAAACTTCATCAGGGGGGAAAAATAGTGTACAATTTAATAAGACCAAGTCAATCATCGGACCTTAACCCAAGGGAGCATGCATTTCATATCCTGAAGAAGAGACTAGTGGAAGAACTCCCCCCACACACACGCACTCAAAACAAACAAGAACTGAAATTGTCTGCGTTAAATGTCTGGAATAGCATCACAAATGAAAAATAAAACAGTTTGGTAATGTCAATTGGTTGCAGGCTTGATCCACTTGTTGCAAGCAAGGGTTATGCAACCAAATATTAAATATTATTTCCTTTAAGACTATTTGTTCCTTTACTTTTGTTAATGTAAAAATGGGATGTTCTGCTACAAAAGGTGGCATGTCCTAAGCTGTTTAACACATCTAAATGTAAATACCAGAAAATAAAAGCTGAAATTGTGAATTTCTATTCATCTTTTGGTCGTAAATCCATGTCTTCAGTGAACAAAAGAAACAAAGGAATTGGCTTTTTCGTCCCACTACTTTTACAGGGAACTGTAAGGGTGGTCTTTGAAAAATAAATTTGGCTTAAAAATGCTACACCCCAAAATATATATTTCTTTTTTTCTATTTTTCATTGTATTACATTCTCGGAAGTTTATTGGGAAAATATGAAATTTATATTACTTTAATTTTTATTTCATCCTACTAATGCCTATTAACTTTTACTGTACATGACCGGTGTCATTGCAAAAAGAAGCTGAAAATAGTGAAGATATTATAAAATAGACATCACTTAACTTCTTTCATTGATGGAATTGAAACACGATGAACAACATACGCTTGTAAAATAGTCGGTTCCATTTACTGCTCCAGGAATTAGCTGAATCTACGTGCTATTCTCTACCTTTGTAAGAGTCAGATCAGGTCTAAAATGGAGTACTTTTGCCATATTTGGGCAGGAGCTACCCAGTCTTCACAAAGGTAATATAGAAGCGTTTAACGTTTCCTGTCAATTCCTAATAAATAATGGACTATTCCGTTTTGATCACGTGTAAAGAGGGGAAAACACTCTACTTGGTTTCAGCGAGAAAATGAAAGAAAGAAAGGAAGAAAGAAGTGTTGACCGTTTCCTGCCAATCCCTCATAAATAATGGACTATTCCGTTTTGATCACGTGAAAAGAGGTGGAAAAGATACTACTTGGTTTCAGTGAGAAAATGAAAGAAAGGAAGACAGAAGTGTTTAACGATTGCTTCAGTGAAATGGAAAATTTGTCAATCTTTTCATTTGTACCAACTTCTTAAAATAACGATTACCATTCATATTTATGATTCTTATTGCAATATTTTGTTAAAGTTATTAAACCCAAATATTTGACGATGTGATAAGGGCAATTCTACGGATATTTTATTGTCGTAGAACTCACCATGAGCTTACTCAGTCATTAGCTTTAGAATTAAGATTTATCAAAATATCAAAATAGAAAAACCAGGAAATTTTCACGGGTTAAGACAAGTGCATATAATATTTCTGTTCTGCCAGTAAACCTCTTATTCATTTTTGACCATTGATATTGTAAAATAGACATTTATTAATTTCTTTCCCGATGGTATTGAAACACGACGGACTACATATGCTGGTAAAATGATCGGTTTCCTTTACCGCAGCAGTAAGTACCTGACTCCTATTGCTATCCTCTACCTTGAAAAGAACCAGATCACGCTAAAATAGAGTACTGCTGACATCCATGGGCAAGGGATGCTCAATCTTCAATTTCCAGTCCCGATGGAATGTAAAAACTTCTCAGCGTCGTTGTGGGTGACGGATCCTTTTCCAAACTACAACCATTTTTCTTGCAGACAAAATGTCGTTAGTCTCTCATTGCTCTATCACTATTTCCATGCAACGTGTCAAGACGAACCACATTCCTTAATTCCACCAGTTCTAACCTTTACGCCTAAGACTTGCCATGCCATGCACATTATAGAGAATCACCCTTTCATTCCCTATGTGTTCCATTGCTGATATATAAGTTTCAAACAAACGGCTTCTTTCTATGAAACTCTACACTCCCAAGAGAATGCTTCCTCGATGACTGCAATGTTAATTTGTTCAAGTTTAAGTTTAACTGATATCTTTCCGCATATCCGAATAAACTATACCTCTTATTCTGTAACTCTCTACATTGAGTGGCTGCCAGGCCTTGTACATGGTGAACATCACTGAAAATATAAGGGAGAGAATAGAAAATGTAATAAAAGCAAAAATAAAATGTAAAGAATAGAAAAACGAATCGAACATCAAACGAAGAAATTAAGAACGACACAGGCTAAAAGAGGAATGGCTCAATGAAAAACGTGTAGAAAAAGAGTCAATGAACAAAATAAATGCAATACGTCATTTAATATCTAAATGTAATTTTCGTGTGAGCTTTGAAGTAATTTCCTAATTTTGAGATAAATAGGTATTGTTCGCCATTTTACTATAAATATTTTGAACTCAATCTTATGGCTTCAACTACAGATAAATTGTACTGTTGGTCATTTTGCTATAAAATTTACTCTTAGTCATTCTATCATAAATAGATACTGTTGGACATTTTACTATAAATATTTTGAACTCAATCTCATGGCTTCAACTACAGATAAATTGTACTGTTGGTCATTTTGCTATAAAATTTACTCTTAGTCATTCTATTATAAATAGATACTGTTGGCCATTTTACTATAAATATTTTGAACTCAATCTTATGGCTTCAACTACAGATAAATTGTACTGTTGGTCATTTTGCTATAAAATTTACTCTTAGTCATTCTATCATAAATAGATACTGTTGGCCATTTTAATATAAATATTTTGAACTCAATCTTATGGCTTCAACTACAGATAAATTGTACTGTTGGTCCTTTTGCTATATAATTTACTGTTAGTCATTCTATCATAAATAGATACTGTTGGCCATTTTACTATAAATATTTTGAACTCAATCTTATGGCTTCAACTACAGATAAATTGTACTGTTGGTCCTTTTGCTATATAATTTACTGTTAGTCATTCTACTATCAATAGGTAGTGTTGACCATTTTACTATAAATATGTATTTTGGTTTTTTTTTTATAATATAAAATATATTGTGGTATTTCACTACAAAAAGGTACTTTTTATACTTTCATAGTTTTGTTTTGTTTGGGGGTTATTAGCCCATAGCTGGGACCTTAACTGATATATCACCCCGAGTGAAAGTGGAACTGGGGATACCATCAATTAAGACGTGCCCAGTCTTCTCTTTCCACTCTCGTTAGAGTTCAAAATCGTCTCCGTGTCCTTGTGGTTGACAAATTATTTTCCATGCTGCAACCCTTTTTTTCACAGATGAAACGTCGCAAGCCTCTCACTGCTTTATCGCTATATACATGGGAAAGATTCCACCCGTTCTAAACTTCCCGGTTAAGAACCACCAGGCCACTCATATATTAGAGAATCATTCTATTCGTATTCTGTTCGTGATATGTAAGTTCCACTCGTGCGGCGTCTTCCCACGGACTGCTGCTTTGTGAAACAGGCACCCAAGAAGTTGCTTTCCAACCTGTTCAAATATGGGACAACCGTTATATCCCCCCTATATTCATATAGAGGGTGCCTTTTAGGCTGTAACGCTCTATCTCAAATAACACTTAGGTCTTGTTACAGGGTGAATCTCATTAATATATATATATATATATATATATATATATATATATATATATCCAGCGGCTTTGCATAACTAATTTCATTCAGAATTTAACCAGCTCGACATGACACTACTACTGAACGGATCATATGACACGATAATATTCTTCGATTTATGTCTTTGCCCGTGATTTGACATCGAAAAGGAAATCTATCTATCTATCTATCTATCTATCTAACGATCTATCTCATTTTTTCATATATCACTGTCTATTATCGAAGAGGCATTCAGCATATCTATCTATCTATCTATCTATCTATCTATCTATCTATCTATCTATCTCATTTTTCTCATATATCACTGTCTATTATCGAAGAGGCATTCAGCATATCTATCTATCTATCTATCTATCTATCTATCTATCTATCTACCTATCTCATTCTATTCATTATCTATCTATTTCTTTTTATTTTCATATATCACTGTCTATATCGAAGAGAATTCCAGCATATCTATCTATCTAACTATCTAGATATCTAGCTATCTATCTCAGATATTTTCTTATCTATCTTATCCTGTTCATATCTATCTATCTATCTATCTATCTATCTATCTATCTATCTATCTCATTCTTTTCACATATCACTGTCTATATCGAAGAGGACTTCAGCATATCTATCTATCTATCTATCTATCTATCTATCTATCTATCTATCTATCTATCTTAACCTGTTCGTATCTATCTATCTATCCATTGTGTTGAATATTATAAGATAAATTAATATTTGGATTTATGAAGAAAGAACGTACAATGTGTATATTAGAACAATGAAAAAAGACTTGCATTATATTTTACACAATACAAAACCGTATTTTTTAAACATTATACTACTAGCTTCCAGGAGCACAGAAAAGGCTTCAACAATGGATTTATTCGCTCATCTGTTCTGATTAGCTTTGACTTTGGCCGTTGGCTATCACCGGGAAAATTAAGAAGTTCGTCAATCTCTATTTTAATTGGAAATTATCATGAGAGGTTGGATATTTGCCTTAATTAATTGTCGATAACATTTTGACATACCTTTTTTTTTATTGGTATCTGCAGGCCTCCTAAGTTTGCATGGATTGAACTGATTTCATTATGCCTTGTTTTCTTAATTTTTCTAAATACTTAGCTGTAATTTCGCGCCTCATTTTACTTCAGAAAAATATATTTCTTGGTAAAATTATCAGTTGGATTGATGTTAGGAGTTTATCTGAATTGTATTTTCTACTTCTCTGAGTCATATAGATGATTTCACATCAATTAATGTACAAACATTTTGTGTTATATTTTAAAATGGCTCTATCAAACACAGAGTCAAATTAGTATAGGTAAAATACATTCACCTACTTTTATTCTTTCCGGTAGGTGGAGTTCTGTCTATCTTGAAAAGTTGTGTTTGAATCAACCAATTAATCATTTAACTCATAGAAAATCTGACATTAGAAAACTCTAGTCTTATTTTCTGTACAGAACTCTATTTAAGGGCCAACCTTTTATATGGTCAGTTGTAATCCATTCCGTTTTTGTGATATCAACGAACACTCGTTGCCACTTTTGTGATATCAACGAATACTCGTTGTCACTTTCGTAATGCTCGTTTTAGTAGAGACTTTGTAATCGCAGATGCAACTGTAGTAACTGTTATGGAATCTTACCCATAATAATAATAATAATGGACTATTCGATACTTAATAAATACTGCGCCTCAGGATAGGCGGAGTCAATCAGTCGTTCAACTCTGAACTGACACGGTTCAACTCTCTTCCTACGGGCGAATTTTTTAAATTTAGGAGGCTACGCCGATGTCAAGCCTCCTTCAGGTAGTAAGACCGGCCCAGGACCCGTTTATACGGGTTCAAATGGGCTATTTAAGGCCGGGCCTAATGGTTCAATGCCCACGTTAAAAGGCCTTTTTTCGTGGGGGGTGACTGAATATTGTCAGTCAGTCGTTCAAGATTTTGAACCGACTGCTCGGTTTGAACTCTATACGCCGAAGGGCGGACTCTCCTAAAGGGTAAAATAAGTTACCCTGAACCCGTTTATACGGGTTCAAATGAGCTATTTTTTGGCCGATCCCTAATGGCTCAGGAAAAAAACGTTAAAAAGGAAACTGCCACATGGCACCCCTCGTGGGGGTGACTATTATTGTCAGTCAGTAGTTCAAGTCGAGTCAAGAGTCGAGTCAGAGGCAGTCCGAAACAGAGTCGTGTTCAGACAATTAGTACAAGACATTGGAATAGTGATACTGATCGAGACTACATTGTTCTCTCTACTAAACCTGATTGTTCATACTAACACTTCTACTTCTCTGTATATATTCCTGTTTGTAATATATCTGTGTTATTCCATACCTGTGTTGGAGTTCTTCTTTATTGGTTCTACCTTGGACTATCACCGTGGTACAAGAAATCGGACCATAACAAGTGGCGACGAAGAAACCAACTCTCGACGCTGAGGACATGCCTTTTTTTTTTTTTTTTTTTTTGCTATCCGTCGCGCATAACAAGTGGCGACGAAGAAACCCTAAAAGGGTAATACGAAACTAATTCTAAAAAAAGAAAAATATTCTTTTTTTTATATCAAATTTTCACTGACAACAAAGGAAAGTTTCGTTTTGTTGCGTACAGGCTACAGAATATCAAGTTACACACACACAAAAAATAAAATACGTTAACATGGAAGATTTTAAGTCAACCATTACGGAACTTATCAAAATCCAATTTGAACAGCAACAAGGGTACGAACAGAAACATCTGGAACTGCAAGAATTATTGTTACGTGCAATGACAAATAAGGAGCAAAAATCTGGGAACGAAACAGTTCTCTCACTAGACGCTATTTGGAGTAATATCGAAGATTTCAAGTACGCACTCGACGAAGATAAAACTTTTGCAAATTACTTCCGAAGGTAGGAAGATCTATATGATTTTAACTGCAAGGACACGTCAGACGCACGTAAAGTACGCCTATTACTAAGAAAATTAGGCACAGGCGAATATACCAAATTCGTAGATTATATCCTTACTAAAAAATCAAGCGAGTTAATGCTCAAAGAATCCACAGAAATTGCTAACGAACTTTTCAACCATAATACTTCACTATTCCATAACAGATGGAAATTCTTGAACCTTACAAAAAAGGAGGCCGAAGATTACATAACTTTCACATCCATTGTTAACAAATATTGTGACGATTTCAAATTATCGGAACTCTGCGCGGACAATTTCAAATGCTTAATTTATCTCCAAGGCCGGGTTTCAACCAAAGACGCGTAAATGAGACGCAGAATACTTACTAAATTGGAGAGTGAACAAGATCTGACACTTCAAAAACTAGCCGAAGACGGCCAGAGATGCATCAGTGTGAAGAAAGACTCAAAAGACATAGAACAAGCTGGCATAGCACACGTACGCAAAGTACGAAGGCAAACAAATTTTCCCTCCTCACAAACAAACCGAACCGATTTTCCCGCCTCAAGAACAGGTAAAACAAAATTTTCTAATTATAATCAACATAAAAAAACTATCACCCAGTCTATGATATCGTTGTGGTTCTTGGCATTGGGTTAAAAGACTGTACATATCGTTTTAAAACTTGTCTATCATGTAAAAAAAAATTACAAAAGTTCTCATTTTTCGTATAAAAAGAAAAAAAGCAGAATAAAATTACGAGGATTGACCAAGCAGATGAGACTAATATAAGAAAATATATACAAGTTGAAATGCAAAACAGAAAAAAAGTTAGGTTACAGCTGGATTCTGGCTCAGACTTAACTATCATAAACCTACAAACATGAAGAAAACTGAACAAACCTGTCATGTGATACTGGTAGAGACTACATTGTTCTCTCTACTAAACCTGATTGTTCGTACTAACATTTTCTACTTCTCTGTATATATTCCTGTTTGTAATATATCTGTGTTATTCCATACCTGTGTTCGAGTTTTTCTTTATTGATTCTACCTTGGACTATCACCGTGGTACAAGGAACCGGACCATAACAGTAACACAGTTGAACAATGCTGGTGTCAGAGACCTTCGAATAATCTCGTTCTAATAGTACTTACTCGATAATACTCACTCGAACGGTAATCCGTATAGTGATCCGAATAAAGGAAAAACATAAAGAATAGAGTAGAGAATAACGGTCCGTATAGTACAGAGGATAGACTAAAAATTGCGATCCGAATGATAATAGAGGACAGACTAGAAATGATGATAAATTAGACACGCGCCATATCGCATATATGCGTTTTCTCTATGGTCCTCGTGGTCTACTTAATTCAATAATGGGATCGCCTGTGTTTGCTCACTGGTGATCTATGTTCAAATTCGAGTGTCGGCAGCTATACTTTATTCCTATATAACACATTTGCACCATATTGTTTCACATAATTGTAACTTTTTTACTTTCCTGGTAATATTTGACGTTATAATATTTGCCTCAAATAATATTAAATTTCAAACTTGTATTTCATTCATCTTATCTAATTTGCTTTTTATTGGTACTACATCAGAGAAGGATTGGCAAATTAAAAACTCCCAAGATATATTGAACTGAAGAGAATCGGGAAAACCAGCTTGTTAATTTCTTGTAGTAAAGTGGCAAAATTTATTTAGAAGAACAAGAGATAGAACGTTGTGGAGAGTCATGATCTCGATGTGAAATGTCTTATGGACTAAGAGGCATTAAATATATTCGGATTTCTTAGATGTAGTATTATTTTTATTCATAATTTACGACTCGTATTTCTTTTATTTTAATATTCCTTAATTTTATCATAATTGAAAAGAAATAATTTTAGTGGCAGTGATTGGCTCAAATCTAGCTTCATTTTTTTAGCCTGGGATTAGTTTACGAAAGCTAAGCAACAGTAGTCATTCAATGATAGCACTATTTTTTGTTCTAAAAACACAAGTACGTTGATATCTTTCTGCATATGACACCTTTATTATTAGGCTGTCGAAATTATCGCTTTTGAAGTTGTAAAAGAAGTAAGTATGTCTTTGGTCTTAATGGCTATATTTAATCACAAGGATATTTCTCTTAATTATCGATAATATAATCCTATTTGTTTGGCAGCCCTTTGATCTCACGGGCGTAAACCACTTCAGGTTTCTATGAAAAGAAATACCCAATATTAGTTTTATTCTCTTCATAAATAATAAACTGTTTTCTCGCTTGAAATGTTGGAATGATCTGAACAGATGATAGGTAGAGCATGATAAGGAGAGTAAGGAGGATGAGACAAAATCGCCATTTTCACTGTCATGACCATTTGCTGATTGACTCATTTTGTGATATCAATGAACACTAGTTGCCACTTTTGTAATGCCAACGAATAATCGTTGTCACTTTCGTAATACTCGCTGTAGTAGAGACTTTGTAATCGTAGATACAACTAAATTAACGCCGTTGAACAATACTGGTGTCAGACGCCTTCGAATGTCACTCACACTAATAGTACTTGCTCGATAATTCTTGCTCGAATAGTAACCACTGAATAGTGATCTGAATAGTAATCCGTATATTGTGATATTCACTTACCGCCCCATGCGGTCGGATGCGGCAAAAGACCAAGTTTATTGTGGGGTATCCGAGCCCGTAGGTCCGATCAAAAAATCCCTGTAGACACCGTAAAAAACTGGGTCGGGTAGCTGTCTACCACCCTAGACGAGACTTCTGTCCTTCGGCATAGCCTCAACTGGGTTCCTCTCTACACAGAGGCAGAGAGTTTGACAAGCACAACTCACAAGTAATTGAGAGAATGATGATATTCACTAACCGCCCCACGAGGTCGGATGTGGCACAGGGCTGAATTTTTTGTGGGGTATCCGAGCCCGTAGGCTCAGGCAAAAATTCCCCGTAGACCCCGTAAAAAACTGGGTCGGGTAGCTGTCTACCACCCACGACGAGACTCTGCCCTTTGGCATAGCGTCGTCTGGGTTCCTCTCGAGTTTAAAAATATAAAAGCAGAGAGTTCGACAAGCACACCTCCGAAGTAATTCGGAGAGTGATCACTTAGACGCCACGCTAATTCCCATATATACATTTCCTTTGTCATCACGTGATCTGTTTATTCAAAATGGGATCGCCTGTTTTTGTTCTCTGGTGGTCAGTTTTCAAACACAAGTGTCGGTAGCAACACTTTATTCATATATAATACTCAATACAGGCAATATATTGTTTTGCATTTCGTATAAAAGCGATACACCTTTACGATTGGGGACTTTTACCAAATTTTTTTTTTTTTTTGTGCAATGTTGCCAAATGCCAACAAAAGATCTTAATTGTTTCCTTTTCGTTTAGAACTTGATAACTTCATCTAGCACCAAACCAATCATGGTTGTTTTCTGGTGTAGTCCTGGTTTGGGAATGGAATCTCCCTTTTCAGTTTTTACGAAACAGTTTTCTTTTCGTTGGATTTAATTATAGAGAACCCTTTTCATTACTAGTGTTGAGGCTAAACATGAAAATTTCGGTAGCAATTCTCCACTTCAAAGACGAGCAGAGAACAACTCTTTGATTAAGGTGACAAGAAGTCAGATGAGAAAAATCCCACTGACGATGTTTATAGCTTACCGCGCTTTCTGAAGGTGATCGAATTGTGATTTGTATTTTACAGTTTTGCTCGTGCAATTTGCGCAGCATTCCTCTCAGATACGGTTTGGAGAAGTTCAATTTGAAGAGAGTAACTCTCACAGTCGAAAATGGCCAAACTATCCTTGGCCTGTCCGAACACTTACGGTTTATCTTTTCAGACAATTTTATGTTTATACATTCTTTTTTTTATAGATACAAATATTTAAGTAAATGCTCTGTTTATAATAAATGGTATTAAACAACATTTGCCGGCCTGAATGTCCGAGAAACTTTCATAGAAAATATGCGTCCTCCGACAGGAATCGAACCTGTATCCTATACGGAACCGTCAATCGGTAAATGCCTGACGTGCATTTACCGATTGAGTCACATAGGAGCGTTTCAGTTAGCAAGGTAGATTTTACTGTTTTTAAACTACAATTTTCCATGATTTTTTCTCATACATTCATATCTGCCCAATGCGTATCCAAATGTAAACAAATGACGTCACACATTATGAAATGGACAATGTCCGACAATTATTTTGAGACATTTTTTTATGTCTATATGTTCTTTTTTATATGAAAATAACAGCGCATAGAAGAAAAAGAAAAAAAATTTTGTGTAAAAAGTTGGCAGAACGTGGACTAAAAGCGATAGGAAAAAGACAGATATCGTTAAAAGCTGAAACTTCTCTTCCTTGTGCTGAACATCTTATAAATTGACTTGGATCTTTTCTATTTGATCTTTTTAGCTCAAAGTTGTAACGATGATCCTTCTTTCTGTTGTGAAATCCTGATTCAGTTCTACTCTCTATTGTTCCCTCTCTTTTTAAAGTATTTTTTAAAACTTATTCCCCGTTCTCTTGATAGTTCTTGAATGGACTTTGATGATGGAAGCTAGAGTATGAATGTTGGTGCCATTACCTAAAACCCTGAATGATCTTTTTCCTATCACTATTACTCAGTTGAGAAGACATAGTGGTACTGACACAAAACGATTTTAACCTGTTCTCTTTCCAGCTGAAAATAATTTCAGTGCCTCTTATGGTGTCAAGATGGTTAAACGTCTTATCTAAAAACCTGGAAAAAGAAACTGAATTAGTTTCGTTTTTTTGTTTTTTGTTTTTTTAGATATTAAATGTATTGTGGGATGGGCAAAAATCCCATGCTGTTACACGCTTTGAACAAGTTTGAAGTTACACCCAGAAAACGCATGAACATAGACAAAAAAAAAAAAAAGAAAAGAAAAAACAATTTGACATAGTCTGATATAAGATATAGGAATTATAATTTCCACTTTCATTCAGTCTGGACGATCCTCGCATTGGGCTGAGACATAAAATAATTAATTTAGAAACAATTAAAAACAGAAAAATACCAAAAACTTAACAGGTTCATCGTCGTCACACTGTCTAAGTGCTTACAAGTGAGTATGACAGTAAAAAAAAAGAATAATTCGCTTTTCTTTTCGTTTACTTACAGTGAGAAAGCTTACTGATAATAATTTCACTGTTTCTATTGATTGATATCAGTCTATTCATGTCTATCGATTGATACCAGTCTGTTCATGCTTATCTCCTTGAATCTAGTCACGTTTACCTCGATCAGTGTATTCATATCTGTCATAAATCTATATAAGCCATTTCCTATCTATTTATTGATACCTCGAATCTGATATCATAGAGATGGACAGGGAATAAACGTTAAGTTTATTAAGTGAATAATAATTGAATTTAGATTTTTAGATGAAACATTTTTTTTTAATTGATGCCCACACAAAGAAAATTCATTCAAAAATGGCACGGGCAGAATGAGAGGGAGAAAATTGTACGACTGATTTTTCGGTGAAGAATCTCGTGAACTTTTTAAAACCTAAAAAAGATCAGATAATTATAAAATCTTATTTGAACTCCTCAGAAATTATTTAGCAATAAAGAAAATTATTTCGTGAAGATTTTTAAAGCAATTTTCAGAAATATCTTTTATGTCGGAAAGTGAATTAAAGCAGACATACATATGCACTATTTTATTAATTTTTTTTTTTTTTTTTTACCGATTATCAGATCGTTACAGATTTTTAAAATCCAAAACTTGCGTTTATCCAACTCGGCCACGAAGGGCGTCGCCGATAAAGCAACGCCGAATGCTGTCTTTACGCACGATCTATCTCGTCCTAGATTTTTGAAAGTTCATATCTGCCCAGGTCTGTATCTGAAATGTAAAGAAAGCAATTTTTAAAGAAATAATGGATATTTTAAAACATTGCAAACTTATGAAACTTTATTATGAGTGAGAACAATAGAGGAGTAATGAAGAAGACAGTAGAGGACGATTGAGATAGCCCTAGAATTTTTGAAGATCAAAGTCGGAGGGCAAGCATTGGGCCAGAAGAGAATTCCACAGGTGAGAAGTGCCAGAGAAGAAACTGTTAGCATAGAACTTACGGTTATCACCTAGCCAATTCAACTTTGAATTGAAGAGAAGTTGCCAGCAATCTACTATTCCGCTTAAATTCATAATGTCTATGTGTTGTATCAGAGAAAACGTCGTTTCCGACACCGTGGTTTGAAACTAGATCACCAGTGAGCAACACGGGCGATTCCATTATTAAGTAGATCACGAGATCATAAAGGAAGTGAATAAATAGTAATTAGCTGGATAATTTCTGTTAAGTCTTCTATTCCATTCACGATTGCTATACGTTCACTATCTCTCTCTCTCTCTCTCTCTCTCTCTCTCTCTCTCTCTCTCTCTACTCTACTCTACTACTATACGGATTACGATTCTCTTTTGATCATTATACTATTTGGCGATTACTACTTGAACAAGTATTACTAGTGTGTATATTATTGGAAGGCGTTACTACTAGTACCGTCGTCTACGAAGTCTCGAATATAACGAGCATTTTTGTAAGAGATAACGAAATTTCGCTTGACATAGCAAAAGTGACAAGTGAAGACGTCCAACATCGCAAAAGTAAGAACCATAGCGAAGAGTGCAACTGGACAGTTACCATGAAATATATATATATATATATATATATATATATATATATATATATATATTACATTCACTTTCGTGCTAATACTCTTGGGAAAGTTATGAATTCTCTTCTTCTCTCCCCGCCCAGCTATGGCTAAATAGCAGGACAGACTGGCTTGTATAGCCTTGGATGGAAATTGGTCTAGGAGAAGGACAACTCTGGATTCAAAACCTGCGGAGGGTCGTTTGGGAACCTTGTGGCACTCGGTGCACCAGATCTCTGTTTTCGGCTCTTCAGAAAGTGTGGATGGTTCTGCACAAAAACCGTCACCACTAAAATCAAATCATATGTGCAGGTTGTCAGGCTATCGGTTCCTAGGAACTGAGGTGCCTGACCCTCATACGTCGTAAAAGGGTCCCCGGTAGCGGCACGGGTCAACAGCCCTCCTCTATCAACGACGGAAGGGTCCACAATATATATATATATATCATTTTTTTTTATTCATTTATGCTTCTTTAATTTTATTATTATAGTAGTGTTTTTTCGCAGATTACATTGAGCAAGTAGATCAGACACTGATGTGTCACTGGCAAATTAATAGAATTATAACAGGGCATATCCTATAATTTTCATCTCCAATATTTTAAATGCAATGTCAATCGTGATCTACTGTCCTACTAATTACACTTTTCTTTTCCTGGTTATTATTATATTATATTTCTGTTGCTAATTTATTCTGTAACGCATTGTGTATTAGTGGCTTTACTGGCACACATGGGGTGATACCGATTAAAAAAAAAGGCTTAATAATTAACTCACAGCTGGGGGAAAAGAAGTGCATCCTTAAAGGATATTTGCGCGTAAATAAATATAACGAAGCCGATTTGAAATTCGACTATTCGATTTCCAATTCCCAACTGTTATCCAATCTTAGAGTGTCCAGTATTCCCAAACGGTCACCCATCTATGTATTGACCAGGCTCAACGTTGTTTAACTTCGGTGATCATACGTGTCATATAAGAAGAAAACGAGTAACTACCAACAACGTGTTTCGGACTTATAAATATATGTTTTTCGCCAGTTGTATAAATAGCGGTGTCAGGCTACTGACTGTAGTGATTATTGAGTGACAAATGGGTGGAAATATCCAGTCGAATTAGTGTGAATTATTGTGCGTCAATAATTTGGGGTTTAATTTAGGATTTACCATACGTTAAGCTTAGCCGCGCTACTAACAAAGTATTCACTGAAATGGTTAATTATCTTTGGTTGACTTTTTACTTCTTTTTTCATGCTATGTATATTTTGCGATTGTAATTAAATTCTGTTTTATCTTAACATTGAAGTCACGTGTTATACTAAATTAACAAACATACAGGAACCAGTGTCTCAACGTGATAAGTCTTTCTAAGACAAGGAAATTCCAACAGGCAGAAAAAATGTAAATACAAAGCATAATTCATTTTGCTACTCATTAGGATGATATTGCATGAAGTAGGATACGGTATATTGCTGACATTGCAGACATAAATGATCGCTAAAAAGGAGAAAATGCGAGTGTATTCTGGGTGTGGCACAGTTAGGATGATCCCAAATTTATTGCTGAAGGTCAAATAAGAAAGGAAATCTTGCGGGTGGAAAGAATTTGGGTTTGGTTTCCATTTGACATTTAGGCTAATTGACTAATTCACAGCAATTGCATTGGACATATATTACGCCTATACACAGATCATTGACCGTCTTTTTTTCACACGTGTATAGACGCACACACATATATATATATATATATATATATATATATATATATATATATATATATATATATATATATATATATATATATCATATGATATAATAATAATAAAATTATTTTACATAGCTGCACAAAAGCGTTCATGTTTCAACACTATGATTGTATTTCCTTGCAGTTACCAATCATCAACTGAGGAAGTACAATCATAGTATTGAAACATGAAAGCTTTGTATAGCGATGTAAAATAAAAATCTAATAATATTTTGCTCTACTTTTTTAAAGAGTAAAGGCTACGAACTGTAGATTTTTATTCTATTTGTTCTTTCTCTTATTATATATATATATATATATATATATATATATATATATATATATATATATTATTATGCAGTGTTACATTAGAACATGCACGTATCCACTGCATAATTGCACATTATTATTTCAACGTCAAAAAAAGAAAAACCTTTTTTAGACGTCTCATCAGGTGGAGAATTACAGTGTTACAGCGTGTTACACCGTGTTACACCGTGTTACACCGTAGTTCCCCACCTGATGAGATGTCTAAAAATGTTTTTCTCTTTTTGACGTTGAAACAAAAATGTGCAATTTTGTAGTGGATATGTGCACGTTCTAATGTAACACTGCATAAGATAAATAAATATTTACGGCTCTACATTATGTATTGTGCACTATTTTTAAATTAATATTTTAAACACTGCAATCCTAATGTTCGTTCTCCTACAATTTGATATATATATATATATATATATATATATATATATGCGGGGGTGCAGGTGGTGCAGTGCGGAACAAGTATTATGCAGGTCGAATTCGTTACATTCGCATTCGTGAATACGATAAATCCATTATCACCTTCAGCTATGGGTCAAATAGCACGGGGGACTTGACTGTTAGCCCTGGTTAGCAACAAATCGGAGGTGGGCCATTCTGAATCAATTTATCAGTTCTTCCCAAATCTATGTTTGATTCTGCTCCTGCCTTCATTACTGTAATGAGAACATACGTCTATATATTCTGGCTGTATACTGAAAAGTTTTAGAGCAGGCCACATTCACGAAATTTAGCTAAGTAATCTAATGAGATGTCATTACTATATTCTTGGTCGCGATGAAGTTTACAATACTCCACCGGGTATGCAAATATATATATATATATATATATATATATATATATATATATATATATATATATATATATATATGACATCTCATTTTAACAGACGTTGCGATGGATAAATTGTCGTCTAAATGATATATTTATTCAATAAAATCGCCATTGGCTTCAACCACGGCCTCGAGACGACGTCAGAATCTCTTACAACTCTTATAGACGTTCTCATCGTTGGTGAATGCTGCCATAATCCTTTTGCCTACAGTTTATCTTTGGTGTTAGAAGGAGTTTTGTTGCTCTTTCGCTCATCTGTACATCACACATAATAATGAAGTAGGTTACAGTCTGCAGAGTTAGGTGACCAGATGTAAGGGCGATTGTGTTCGCAGAAATTGTCTGACATCCATGACTCGGTTCTCCTGCTTTTGTGGCATGGTGCAGTATCCTTTTGTCAGATATAAGGGTCCTCCAGCAACCACGCTTCCCTCCTCTCCACCAGAGCACTCCTCCAGGTACTTGATGTAGACCTCTGTGTTGAGTCTGATGGCTTTGTGAATGAGATTGATCCTCCAAAACACTCAGAAAATGTTCGTATTGGTGATTCCGGCGCGAATACCAAATAGTACAGCATGCCGTTTCTACATTTCTGGCGGAGTGAATTGCGTCATGGTGCTCTTTTTTCCTCACAAATAGTGCCCAATTGTTTTTACTATATTGTGCAGTCAACAAAATAAAATTAAAAAAAAAACAGACAAGGCATATAAGCGATAATAAAAATATAAAATGGCGACAATTTACCCATCATGCTCTGTAAATTTTAATAGGTACACGTATTTGAGTTATTTTATTTTTATTTCATTAAACAGTTAAGTTAATAACGACCGGCTTAGTTCCACAAAAGAGAAATTGTGTCTGCGACAGAAATTGAACGTAGATTCCGGCGCTTAGAGCCATCGAATGCCAGTACTAGTTCGGTCACGGAGGTTAATCTGGTAACGCGAACTTGGAATTACCTATTTAAGAATAACATATATTTTCTCCTTGGGACTTTTACGAATAAATTTCTTTTAGTTTCATTTTCGTACCAGAAACGTAAAACTTTTGAAAGGATTTCTTTTTTTTTTTTTTTTGTATCTGACATTATTTCTAATGAGTATAAACGTCATTTTTAGTGAGTAAACATGTTTGAGTTGCTATTCCTGTTTTTTGGGTATTTTTTACATTATTAATCAATGAAGTTTACAACAACCGGACTATATTTAAAGTAAAGGAGTTCATATCCCCATTGAAATCATACATTTTAATTTATAAATAATCTTTTAAATACAATGTGTTAAATGTTCCCTGTAATTTGTTTCTTAACACATCATATTTAGTAAATATTTATTTTAAAACTTAAAAAGTCAGAAATTCTACCTTATGTCTTGTAAAGTTCATTATATATTGCTATGAGCTCATTTTATGATGGATAATACAAAAAGTAGACATTCTCTCTTTTCATTAATCCTCTCACGTTCACCGTGCATCTGCGATATATATATATATATATATATATATATATATATATATATATATTATTTATTTGAAAATTGTAATAGAAATATGTTGTGAAATCAATACAAAAATAGCCATTTTGTTTCAAGACTTACACCACCATCACTTGATAAGACACCAGAAGTGTTGAAACAAAATAGCTATTTTTGTAGTGATTTTATAACATATTTATTTTCGAATAAATAGTTATATTTGCTCTTCTCTGTATTGAGTACTAGTAAGAATAGTATTTGTTGGTTACTGAAATTTATTAATATATACACCAATCCTATACTTGGATATATATATATATATATATATATATATATATATATATATATATATATATATATATGTGTGTGTGTGTGTGTGTGTGTGTGTGTGTGTGTGTGTGTGTGTGTGTGTGCGCGCAAAATATAGAAAATAGGAAAGAACCGTTAGGTTCATCATCCAAAAGTTCTTTAGTATTTTTTGTTTTTATTTATTTTTAAAAAAACAGTGCTCAATACATAAGTAAAGCCTAAATGATAATATATATATATATATATATATATATATATATATATATATATATATATATATATATATATATATATATATATATATATATATATATCATAAATCAAAATCTCTCTCTCTCTCTCTCTCTCTCTCTCTCTCTATATATATATATATATATATATATATATATATATATATATATATATATGTTTCTGAGATGAGGTATGGTAATTATTTTCACTATTTACATTGTTCGGCCTGTTGTGTTCATTTTTGCCATATACACAACGTTTCGGCCATTTTACTCTCCAACATTCTTCAGGTGATAGCAATTTCGAACCGAACTCTTCATTTCGTCGACCGGGTTTCATGCATATTCCGGATATCTTGGTATCATTTATCTCCCTTTAACTCAATTCTCCAAGTTATTGTTGACCTCTGCTGTAGCCAGGTTAAAAAGAAATGTCTCACTTAGCTGATTGACATTGTATTCAGTACATCGACTCTAGAGATTCGCAGATAAACGCTTTGTATTTGTTCAGCGCACATTTAGGTGGTTTCAACAAGTGACTTCTGTCTCTCCCTCTCTTTTTCTCTATTCTTTCTCACTCTCAATCTCTCTAATTCTTTCTCATTCTGTCTCTCCTGTCTTTCTTTCTCTCAATCTCTCACTCTCTTTCTTTTCTGTCTTTCTTTCTCTCTCTCTCTCTTTCTCTTCTTTCTTTCTCTCTCTCTCTCTCAATCTCTCATTTTCTCCCCTCGCCTTATCTCTCTACACATTGGATAAAATTCCTTTTATATTTATTCATATTGTCTTTTGATAGATATATTTTGTACACCCGCATATATAACACCAATACACGCAATCTACATAAACCCAAAATTTTTAAAAAATTAATCAGTTTGTCTGACGATCTCAAAAGCGTGAAACCCAGAGTCACAAACTCAGATCAATCCAACCAAATATATATACATATGTATTTTATATATATATATATATATATATATAAATGTGGCCTGACGATTGCATATAGCGTGAAACAGACTGTCGCCACTAAGTGTTGACTTCTATATTCACATTTATATTTACACACGCTCTATCTCTGATATTGAGCACTTTATCCCATAAATATAGCACACCTTAAGACTATATTTCTTCATATATATATATATATATATATATATATATATATATGTGTGTGTGTGTGTGTGTGTGTGTGTAATGCATATATATATATATATATATATATATATATATATATATATATATATATATATAAATAAAAGAAAGAACAAGTATATATATAATCCGGTGTTCTTAGAGATATTTTTATTTTTACAAAATAGTGCTCAATGTAAATTTACAGAGCCTTAATATTATAAAATTGAAAAATACATCCCTACCCCTACCAAAACGTAACTAATACCAGGATACATCAAAATACAGCGATAATGAACACGCAAACACCCCTTGTCTGGTTGAATGGATTTCTCTGTCTCCTTGGAAACGTGAATTATGATTTTTGCTATGTGTTTAAAACCCAGTAATTTTAAAAGTTACTCCAAAATCCGCTTGAAGATGAAATGGAACTAATGACTTTAATTTAATTACAAAACTAAAAACTCCATTTTTGAAACATGGTTAGAACTGTGTAGCGAAAAGACATTTTAAATCAATTAATTTATAATATATATATGTATTTATTCTTTTTAATGTTAATTTTCTCATAATAAAATATGTATGAAACCTTACTCAAATTCTGCTGACTTTTTCTTCCCTCTGTTATCAATATATTGCCTAAATTACTTTTCAAATATTTAAAAATATTGTGCAGGTAAGGTTTCTGTTTGTAATTTTATTTTCTATTTTTCTCCACCGAGGATAGCGCCAAGTAATTTTTGATGGAAAAATAAACCTTAAAAGAAAGTAAGAATTTGATCTGAAATCCTTTCATGTCTCAATTTATTTTTCACTTAAAAAATTTCAAGGTTTTCTGATTTTTAAAAATCTAATTGTTGTGTTTTTTCCTGGATATCACAATTTATTGTTCAAAAATTTAGAAAAAATATAAAAAATTTAAGATTGAATAATAAGATACAATAAAAGAAAAATGAAATATTGCAAGAGAGAGAGAGAATGAAAGAGAGAGAGGAGTGAAAGAAATAGGAGTGACAGAGAGAGAGAGGGGGGAGAAGAGGGAAAAGAGAAAGATGAGTACAAAGAATAAAAGAAAGAATAAAAGAAAGAAAAAAAGAAAGAAAAGATAATTTAAAACTGGTGATATATAATTAAAAGAGGTATGAAGAGTCGATGAATAAAAAAAAACAAACGTTAAGAAAGAAAGAAAGAAAAGAAAAAATAAATTAAAGATGAGGTGTATGAAAAGCCAAAAAAGAAAAGCAAGAAATCGTTAAGAAAGAAAGAAAGAAAGAAAGAAAGAAAGAAAGAAAGAAAAATTAAACATGAGGGGTATGAAATTAAAAATGAGGGGTATGAAAAGTCGACAAAGAAAAACAAGAAATCCTTAAGAAAGAAAGAAAGAAAGAAAGAAAGAAAGAAAGAAAGAAAGAAAGAAAGAAAAGAAAAATAAATTAAAGTTGAGAGGTATGAAATTAAAAATGAGGTGTATGAAAAGCCAAAAAAGAAAAGCAAGAAATCGTTAAGAAAGAAAAGAAAAGAAAAAGAAAGAAAAACAAAAGATCCTTAAAAAAAAAACAAAGAAAGAAAGAAGGTAAGAAAAAAAATAAAAATGAGGGGTATGAAAGAAAAAAAAGTCGACAAAGAAAAACAAGAAAATTAAGAAAAAAAAAAAGAAAAGAAAGAAAGAAAGAAAGAAAGAAAGTATGAAAAAAAAAAGAAAAGTCGAAAGTAAATAATAAAAGAAAAGAAAAAACGAAACCCTGGGAAACCCTGAACAAAAGAAAATAAATAATGAAGAAAAAGAAGCGATGGAGATGAAGAAAATTATTGGATTTTAGAAAGAAAGAAGGAATAAAAAAACAAATCAAAAAATCAAAAAAATTATATTAATCTACCTACTAATTCTATTAAAACTACAACCGAAGAAAAAAAGGTTTAAACTCAACCTAGAATTTGTCACACGTACATCTAAAACAATGAACGACTTAAACAATACAAAACAAAACAACAACCCAAAAATTGAAGGAGAAATTTACTCTACCAACTACAAACATTGCCAGAAAGAATATATCGGGAAAACATCAATATATATATATATATATATATATATATATATATATATATATGGACTGGTCATGCCTTGAGAATGTCTGATGACAGGATACCTAAGATCCTAATGTACAGCCAGCTAGATCAGGGCTGCAGGAATGTAGGACGCCTATGGCTATGATGCAAAGACAAGCTTAAAAGTAACTTCTTATCAGCCAATATACCACATAACACTCTAGAACGATTAGCCTTGGAGTGGGTAGAATGGATATCAACGTGTTTTAGTGGACTCAGCAGTTTTCAATCTGCTTGTCTGAATCATCTTCAAGAAGCGAGAGGAAGATCTAAAAGGTCAGCCAATTTAAAAGTGATCTCATCTCACAATCCTCACTCTTGCTCCATAAGTGGCATCCTTTGTAAATCTCTAGCGGGCCTTAAGTATCACTTAAGATTATCGCACAAAATTTCATGACTGAATCAATTAATCTGTCAGATCCTCATACGTCGAAACCGACGGGAGAGTTCATTATATATATATATATATATATATATATATATATATATATATATATATATATATATATATATAGTTTTGAATATTGCTCGTTCTCAGAAATATTTTAGGGATTGTGCAATTGTAAAAATATTAGAAATTATCAGTGCTTTTTCGGGAAGGTGAAACAAAATCAAGTATCAATTTATAGATAGTTCAATATCCCCTGCTACCGCGACTGTATTCCCAGCTTTTGTAATAAGGCTTCAAATCACTTTTATCACTTCAGGACCATTCAACAATCATGGAAACATATATTAACATCAAGGCTAAGCATCAATGTGGATTCGAATTATTCCACTTCGATTAAAGAGTGGAAGCCTATTGCTCCAGCTTGAACTTGTTATCTTGCTGTCGTCGTTGAAATTCGACTGAGAAAATCCAATATTGTTTCCCGAGTCATTTTCACTCCAGCTGAGTGTCACAAAAGAATAAAATTTAAAAAGAATCACTACATTTTCTTTTACTTATCTGCCATGTTTCTTTTTCTTTTATTCTTATTTTTTACCCTTTCTTCCATATTGATTAATTTCTCTTTTATTTTGTTTTATTCTTTCTTATATTTCAAAGTTTTCTAGCATTCTGATTAACCTGTTTCTGGTTTCACTTTTGATTATTTCCTTTCTGTGTCTTCTTTATCAGTTTCGCTATTAATTTCCTTCATCGAAATAAGTTTTTTTTGTTTTCTTTTTCGTTCATCTTTCTTTGCGTATGTCACGAAATCGTTGTGATTATCTTTCATTCTTTCGTTTTTTCATACTTCGTTCATTTTTTTTTTTATTTACTTTTGAATTCTTTCTTTCTTTTTCTTTAACCTCTTCCATTTTATTTCTTGTAACAATTTTTCTTTCCTTTTTTATTTTTTTTTCATTCGTTTTCATTCTTCTGTATTTATCGCATTGCCACTTTTCTCTTTCCACTTTCCTTCCTTATTTCATTCTGTTTCATTGATTCTCTTTTCTTTCTTTTTTTTCCATTTAAGAATAACCTTATACCCTTTCGGACTTCCTTATGTTTTGCGAATCAGTCCGTTAAGTTCTACTGATTTATTTCAATGTTTTTAATTATTAAATTACTTACCAGGTTTTCTTTCTTTTCTGTTTCATTTTTGAATAAACAAACGCACTTCCAGTATTCATCTTTCTTTCTTTCTTTCTTTCTTTCTTTCTTTCTTTCTTGAATAAACAATACTCTTTCAGTCATGATTTGAATTTTGTTTTCTTTCTTTCTTTCTTTTTTCTTTCTTTCTTTCTTTTTTTCTTTCTTTCTTTTCTGTTTCCTTTCTTAAACTTTCCAGTTTTTTTCTTTCTTTCTTTTTTTCTTTCTTTCTTTCTTTCTTTCTTTCTTTCTTTCTTTAATAAACCAATACTCTTTCAGTCATGATTTGAATTCACAAGTTTCTTTCTTTCTTTCTTTCTTTCTTTCTTTCTTATTTTAATTTTCGTTTCAAACCAATCATGTTGTTGAAAATTGTCTTACGTCCATACTTTCTTTCTTTTTTGATTATACTCTTAAATAATATTCCTGTATTTTTTCTGTTTTATTTTGTTTTAATCACTTTTCTTTTTCTTTCCTTTTTGATTCTTAGAAAATTTATTTTGTATTCTTTCGTCTTTTATTACTTTTATTCATTTTCTTTTGGTGTCTTATCGTTATCTTTCCGCCGCCATATTGGAGTCAGCATTCCAGCAGGCACTTATCAATTATTCAATGCATACTATCTTAGGCAGAGCTGAGAAATAACCGAAGACCTTAATCAAGTCCCGGGTTGAATAGTCAGTGCGAAACCCACTTTTGCAAAGAAGAAGGAGATGAAAAAGAAGAAGAAATTACCTTATTTTTTTTTCACCATGGATGACTTCAGCACTTCTTGGAGAGGTGCATCTATGCAGATATGTTCATATTACTGCAAATAATCAACGATACCCATTTTCATTTTACTATAAAATAAATCGAATATCTAAGAAATATGTACGCCTTTTAAATATGGCGTCAAAAGTACATTAATTGGAATTAATTGATTTTTTTCTCTCGATCATTTACATTTTAAATATAAAGATTTCTTGTGTTTAGATGTAGGATTGATATCTGTACAGATGCCATATTTTTAAAATTTTAGTTAAATCATTTCACCACAAGAATATAATGCCACAAGAAGGCAGGGACCGGCCTGGGTATGACGATAAACTAAATCCGCGTCTTTGCTAGGACCATAAACTACATCCACGTCCTGGGTATGACGATAAACTACATCCGCGCCCTGGGTAAGACGATAAACTAGATCCACGCCCTGGGTAAGAGGATAAACTACATCAGCGCCCTGGGTAAGACGATAAACTACATCAGCGCCCTGGGTAAGACGATAAACTAAAGCCGTGTCTTTGCTACGACCATAAACTACATCCACGTCCTGAGTATGACGATAAACTACATCCGCGCCCTGGGTAAGACGATAAACTAGATCCACGCCCTGGGTAAGAGGATAAACTACATCAGCGCCCTGGGTAAGACGATAAACTAAAGCCGCGTCTTTGCTACGACCATAAACTACATCCACGTCCTGGATATGACGATAAACTACAGCCGCGACCTGGGTAAGACGATAAACTACTTCCGCACCCTGGGTAAGACGATAAACTACATCCGCGCCCTGGGTAAGACGATAAACTACATCCGCGCCCTGGGTAAGACGATAAATTACATCCGACAGCAAGGTCCCTGATCAAGAAGTTTTGAGGAGCGTGGAACAAACTCTTAATTTTTCCCAGGTCTATCTTGACCCGGGTGGTAGCACTTGCTGCGGTACCAGCTCTAGGCAAATAGTGAACCCCTGTACTTGGGTCAAAACACTATGTAAGTGTAAAAATCGGTTTTAATAACAAATATTTTTTGTAAAAAAATTATTACCAGCAATAAATTTTGAAGAAGAAAAATTAGCAGCAATAGATTTTTTTTTAAGAACAATTATATTAACAGCAATAGATTTTGAAGAAAAGGGATATTAGCGGTAATAGAATTTTTAAAAAAATATTAAGAGGAATAAAAAATTTTGTCGGAATTAAATAACACACCTTGTTCAAATTTAAATTTAATTTAAATCAAAGAGAAAAAAATTAGTATGGGGTTTTTACCGATGGGGATCCTCATTTGATGAAAATTATCTTGACGATGTGACCTCCATCTTCTGGATTTCTCCTTCTATATTTGGAATACGAGTCATTCCTTTGTTGAAATGTAAATTTAATTTAAAACAAAGGGAAAAATACTTCAGTGGCTAGTTAGTGCCCCACCCACCCGGGCACCTCTTTTGATCAAAATGAAATATACTTATCCAAGTAACATAGGAATCATTCAAATTTAAATTTATTTTATATCAAAGGGAAAATTCAGTGCGGGGTTGTGCCACCCTACCACCACCACGGGGACCCCCTTGATCAAAATGAAATATAATTATTCAAATATCCTGGGTAATGTAGTTTCAGAATATATATATGTTTATGGGTGTCTATCTCCAAAACCCTTGCACACCCATAAACACATATATTCTAAAACTGCAATACAAATGAAAATAAAATAAAAATAAATTTTAAAACTCTCCCTTCCCTCTCTAAACTCGACCATTTCTCATACACTATTCGTCATCACCCCCTATGTCATCTTATAAAAGCTTAATACTGCCCTTCAAAAGTGTAAATTTTAATTTCATTTTTCTTTTCACCTTTGAAAGTGAAGTCTGAAGATTCAGATAAAAAAATTCTCTAGTGAAATAAATTATAACTAATAAAGCCTTAAAGTAGTCTGTTTTTCTTTAAATTATATATATAAAGACATTTTATGCTTATACATTCTTTTTATAGATACAAATATTTAAGTAAATGATCTGTTTATAATAAACAGTATTAAACATTTACCGGCCTGAATGTCCGAGAAATTTTCACAGAAAATATTCGTCCGCCGACGGGATTCGAACCTGTATCCTATACGGAACCGTCATTTAGCTTCACAGGACTTTAACCAATTTCGCTACAGAGGAGTGTTCTGTTAACAAGGTCGAATTTACTGTATTTGAACTTAAATCTTCTATGAATCTCTCATGTACTTTCATGTCTGCTCATGGCGTATCAAATGACGTCACACATTATGAAATGGACAAAGTCCGACAATTATTTTAAGACTTTTTTTTCTGTTTATACATTCTTTTTATAGATACAAATATTTAAGCAAATGCTCTGTTTATAATAAATAGTATTAAACAACACTTACCGGCCTAAATGTCCGATAAATTTTCACAGAAAATATTCGTCCTTCGACAGGATTCGAACCTGTATCCTATCACGGAACCGTCATTTAGCTTGACGTGTTTTTAA
>CAHIKZ030002150.1:575000-618963 GCA_903632075.3 Acanthosepion pharaonis
TTCCTTCCTTTTACCTTTTCTTTTTTTCTCTTTTTCCTTCCTTTCTTTACTTCTTTCCTTCCTTTCCTTCCTTCCTTCCTTCCTTCCTTCCTTCTTTCTTTCACTGTAACGATGTAGCATCTTCAAGATGTCAGTTCCATGTTTTTAGACGGTCAAATCGGAATAGTCTATTATATTCAGGAGGTTTTGGAACGGCCTTACGGTCTTATAAAGTAATTAAGGGAGGGAAAAGATTAAAATCTGACAGGAAAATATCGTCAATTTATTTGACGATACAAATTACGAATAGTTTTTTTTTTCTCTTTTCATTTGTATCTGTGTGTATGTGTTGAGAAATTTCTTTTTCTGTCGTCTATATGAAGTTTTGATGTGCATGTGTCTATGTGGATGCAACTGCCATTGTAACAGCAACAATCGCAATGGAACAATAGATATATTCGACAGAGGATGATATAAACTGTGTAGTTCTTTCAAAGAATGCTCACAATGAAAGGAAGTGGCATAAAATATCAGATGTTTACAGATACAACGAAGATTTGAACAATATTGAAAATGAGGAATCGGTAAAGTTCAGAAATGGACGAAAACATTACAGAAGACTGAATTACCGAAATCTTTAGGAAAAAAATGGGCCTAAAATTTACGTATATATATATATATATATATATATATATATATATATGCAGCAATCCTTCAAATGCAGATTTCATTTTGAATACGAAAGACAAGAAATTTTTATTTAGTTTATTATACAATTTCTAATTGAATCTAATATTTTTTTCTTTTCAGATGATAAATTATATAAAAACTGTCTGAATATATATATATATATATATATATATATATATATATATATATATATATATATATATATATATATATATATATATGATTCATAAAATTTTAAATATAGACAAAAAAATTTCATTTTTAAAAATGATGCAATTTACAAATTCATTTTCAAATTCATTTCGACGGGTGAGAATCGAAAATGGTTGAAACTTTTGAAACCAAATTATATTTTAAAAATTTGACAAAAAATTTTTATTATATGATCAAATTATAAATAAATAAATATTCACTCTTTTTGGATTAATGCTGTGAACGTTGGAATTTATATATTAGTCAAAATCAATTATCCATAAGCATATATATATATATATATATATATATATATATATATATATATATATATATATATATATATATATATTGATGAAGAATAAATTCCAAAATTATTTTTGACTTGGAGAATATCCTATTTTATTGTTTTGAGGATATCGTTTCGTCTGATTTATAAATAAGACATGTGGACTGAGTTCGTTTCTATAAAGTTTAAAGGGGCATGAAGTAGAATTTAACAGTGAAATATAAAAAAAAGAACAACCTGTAAAAAAAAATAATACGGAATTTATCCAATTCAATATTTCAGTCAGACGAAATGTACGAGTCAGAGTTCAGGGGAGTGTCCAAGAGTTTTGAATTAAAGGGAAGAAGTTTTATAAAATTAAACCCGAATATTAACCTTATGACAGTAATTTAGGGTTATATGAAGAATGAAATTTTAATTTAAAATTAAAAGTGGAATAAAAAAACGTAATCTAAATCATTTTTTAAATATATAGATTAAATGATGTAAGGAATTAACGGAAGGAGAGTTGGGGAGATACTAACGTAGGGAAAAGTTAATTGTTATGGTCCAGGTTAGGACCAAGGAAGAACAACACGAACACAAGAGTAGAAATAACGAAGGTATATTACACGAAATAATAATAATACAAGATGTGGAAGGTGTTAGTATGACTGTCAGTCTGGTTTGGAGTGAACTGCTATCGGTTCGACTCGATTCGTCCCTGTCTCTTGAGAGGCGTAGTATACATAGTGTTAGGAAGAGTTCATTCTGTAGTTATTGGTAAGGACTCATGACATTTATAAATTATAATTAATATAGTATAAGCGGGTTATAGAGGGCGAATTAAATATAGAAATTAGGATTAGTTACACTGTCGACATTTGAAGAGTTAAAGTGGAGTAAATATTATGGATATATGGTAGTTAATTAAGTTAAACCTGTATTATAGAAATTTGAATTTGTTTTTATGTCGACATTTTAACACTAATTCACTCCTCTAATTCAATACTTGACTTTGATTATCATATTTTATTATTCTAAATTTTTATTCTAAACATAAGTCTCACCTATCTCTAAGACTATTAGGAATACTTGCAGAACCTATCATTTTCCAAAATATCTGTGAGCTCAAACGCTTCTCTTCCAATTCTCATTTTTTTTTTAAAGAGCTGTCTGATGTTTTATTTTCGTGTTAGAAAATGAGTACCTATGGGTATAAAAGCTCTGTTTCCATTCCCCGCGGAAATTGAAATATAAACCTAAAATGTGCTGGGACTTTCAATATATATAGGTGGTGTAATGGATAATGGCTCGGAATTGTTAATCGAAGAGCCGAGTTCCAGTTCTAGTTGCATTCATTATATTCACTTATGAAGGCCTTTGGGAAAATTATAGATCCACCTCTTCTCTCTCTATCTGTAGGTTAATTAATCAGACTTGTATCACTAAATCAATATTATCTATAAAAATAAAACTTCTAAGAATCTCAAAAATATTTTCTGGCTTTAAATAGCCTGCAAAGAATTAATACGCCATAGAAAACAAATCAAAGTATGTATACATATGAGGATTGTTCCTCCGACATTAATCAAACCTGTATCCTCTTTTTCCGTCAGAGAATCTGAATCTATAGTTTATTTATATGTCTGGTGTACAAACTTCTTTAGTAAGACTCCACAAACTAGCCGGATGTTAATGTTACTGTTTAAGAAAATAATAAAAACCATGGTTAGTAATTCAAATACGTAAAATGTAAGGTTATGTGTTAGCATGTTTGGGCGTGTGTGCTTATAAGCAGCTATAAAAGCCCTCATGCCAACCATTGCTTTTGTTGTCATACTTATCATGACAGGATATCCTTCTCTTGTGTCTGGTTTAAATAATTTTAGTTAATACTATCAGCATGGCCCGGTTTGATCCAAAAATCGTATGACTCATACAGCAATTGCTATCACTTGACTTAAAATATTTTTGCCCTTCCTTGCCTTTAAAGGAGTGCCCTTTGCCGTGCTGATGTTGCGACATGCCTTACTTCTTGCCTATCTCACACTGCGAATTTTTTCTAAGCTCTATACTAAACATTAAATCTTTTATAAAAAAAAGAACTAAACAAAATGAACACAAAACGATCAGCTAAAAAAAGAACTCGTAACTGGAAAAACCGAATGAAAAAGAATGTTAACAACAAATTTTTTTCACACCCAACCCAGTTCTGCGGAATCAGAATCAACGTTGAGTTTAAGCAATCGAATGAGCCAATTGGAGTAAAGTGCCATGCAGATTTAAATTTTTCCCACTTGTGACGAATGCAGCTATCGATTTTTTTTTTTGCATGCTAGCATGATAGTTAAAATTAGTGTCAGTCAGCTGTTGGCTCTCACGCTGGCCAATAGAATATTCCTGCTTATTCGTGGCAGTCAGCTATAAGCTCTCACTCTGGCCAGAAGAAAATGGCCGCAAACTACATGGAAACTGCCGTAGAAGCATGAAAAATCGATTATTTCCAATATCGATGAGAGTTGGGAAATGCAAAGTCGGTCTTGGCCTTCCCGCTAACTTGGAGCATGTGCATGTAAAATTTGGTGCAAATCCGTCGAAAATCCGAATTCGTTACACACACATACACATCCTGCATTTTATTAGATTTATAGTAATAGGAAAGTTTATTATCTATTAAATGAATGATGTAAAATTAAAATTATAAATATAAATTTTTCGTGATTAAAAATTTGATTTCTCAAAAAAATATATTTTATATTTCGTTATGGTTGGAACCTGGACGCCTTACGTCCTCCAAATAACTGTGTGGTAGATCAAACGATTTAAAAAGTGCATATAAGGGACAAAAATAGAAAAATTGTTCCATCCTTGTAATTTGATATGAACAAAATCGAAAATAGAAAGAATATAGTTTAACAGAAACTTTTATTATGTCAAAAAGGGACAATTATATTTTGGAAAAATTTTTTCAGGGAATTGAGACATTCTTATTTTCTATAAAGAACTGGTAAATGCGAGCAGAGAGAGGAAAATAAAATGATAAGCGTAAAAGAAAAGAAATGAAGACAAAATTTACTTTGCAGACGGAAAGAAAAGTCAACAAATCACCAGCCGTGACTAATCGATAATCCACAAAAAACTCAATTTCGGCTTCAAATTGAAATCGGATTGAAAACATGGAAAATATTTGGGCAAGCTGTTTAAATCATCACATGCTGCGAAAAAATTGAACAAATTACACCAATGAAAATAAAATAAAATATTAAATAATAAAATAAGCAAGATAAAAAAAAAAATGGGAAAATACTTGCCCGTACTAAACAAGTTTTTAACGTAGAGATAAAAACCTTTACCCATCAGTGGGTAGGTAGTGAGGGTTGAAAAAAATGAAACTGAAAGTTTTATACTTAGGTACAGGACCAATGCTTATTAACTAAGGAATTATCAAGCACATATACTAAAATATTGTAAAAAGCCCAAAATGCAGAAAAATGATAAATATCCAGAAACGATTGATCATCTTGTATCAGGTTGCACAGTATTGGCACCCACTGAATATAAAACCCGGCATGACAGAGTGGGCCAATATCTGCACTGGAAAATCTGCAACTTCTACGGGAAGGAAACTGAAAGAAATTGGTATGAACACCACCCAGACCCGGTTACGGAGATAAGACCAGTAACAATTTTATGGGACTGCACAATATACACTGACAGAACAATCAAAGCCAACCGCTCAGATATTGTTATTAAAGATCACAAAAAGTGCCTCCTTATTGATATGGCAGTCCCTGCTGACTTCAATGTATCTTTGAAGATATTCAAAACGCTATCAAAATACAAGGACCTTGAAATCGAAATCTCAAAAATGTGACAGATGGGAACATCAACAATCCCTGTTGTTGTTGGAGCCCTAGAAATGGTTGGAAACGATTCCAGTAGACTAATTGAAGAGATTCCTGGAAGTTCATGCCACAAAGAGATACAAACAATTGTTCTGACAAGTATAGCCCATATTTTACGAAGGGTTTTATCTATATCATTTTTTTTTGTCAGTGAAAAGTGTCATGATGCCATTTCTGAGCTTAGGTTCCTAGGCGGCACCCGGAAAGAAATGTGTAAACGCCAGAAATCAAAGGAAATAAAAATTAAAATAATAATAATAATAATAATTTATATGCTTTGATGCTACAAATTATAAATTTATTTATGGTTTCTGTTAATAACTGATTGGAGGTGTTAGTATATATATATATATATTGTGTTGATGAAATCAAAAGATGTAAAACCATTCATTCATTCTTTAAGCAATTTTTTTGAACCTGTGAAGATTTATTGCTCCTTTTGCATCTCGCAAACCATTGGTCCATGGAGGCATAATAAAAAGGATAGTGAATTTAAACCGCATATTTTAAATTGTATGATAAAGTTTGGATATTTTTTATAACCAAAACACGGAACACAGATTAGAATTTACGAAAATATCCATATTAAACAAAAGGCTATTTAAGATTGTAAGTGTTTATTGCTTTCATGTGCTAGTGTCCAATATTTAGTCGATTTTGGCTGATACTACAGTAAATAATTTCTCTTAAAAATCTGAATCTAAATAATCTTCTCCTATCTTCTTGAAAATTCTAAGTTTGATGTCGCATATTTTATATAGTCCTGGAAGAGTCCATGTTAAAAGGTATATTTACGGTCTCATAATATTTAAAATAATGAGGGTCCTTTCTCTTTAAGGTGGATTTTAGAATATCAGTTTTTCTAATAGCCGTTGCCTAAAAGAAAGGACCTACAAAGCAGCAGGTGCTTGAAATTCAAAGATTTCCTTTTAAAGACTAGTTACCACCCATACTAATAGGTCCCAGTCTGTCCTGCTAGTTTGTAATTTAGGGGAGGTGGAGAATAAAATACATTATAGTGTATTAGCATGTTTAAGAAATGTAATCAACTTAACTGGAATTCGAACTCGCCTCTCCGTTTCCTCAATCCGAGCCGCTAACTGTTACTCCACCTGGCCTCCGAATTAAGATAGGCAACTCTAAATATCCCTGTTCAGTACTACAGAATTGCTCGTCATTAATCAGTTAAACGTGTCCCCAAAGGATTAATGCATAATGCTTATCTGCTCATGAGCGGGTATTTTGCGGGATCATCACTACAGGTTTGAAGTTTGAAGTTTCAGATAACCAAAGAGGGATTGTGTTATTTCTCCAACCTGAACGTATCTGTATTTTATCCCCACCTGTAAGATTGAGCGTATTTTTATCAAAACCTATCACCGCATATTTTTTGTGCTTTTTAATGGGTTTAACAGAGGATGGAAATGCAAAATTAAAGTACGAAGGCGCATTGGTATAACGAAATATACCTTCCAAATATTAAGCAACGTTTTAAGAAATAGGAAAATTCCGTTAGAAACAAAGAAAACAGCACTGAATCGTAAATGTCAAAAATCGAATCTATCCTATATTTTTAGTTTTTTTTATATAGGAGATATTATTTGTTTAACAGAAATATTAGAAAAAATTTTAAAATGAGAATATCATGGACTAAACTTTTATGAAAAACGAAGTCCATTTAAGGGAAAATTGAATAAAAAACGCACTTAAAATCAAGAAGAGTTAGTTGAAATTTCTAGGGTACCTGATGAAGAAAGACGTTAGAAATATGCATTTTAACATTTTAAAATTATATCAAATTATGTGACACAAAATTGTCCAATTGTTAGATAAAGCTTTGACTGTAATAGCTTAGAAATTTAGAAATGGTTAACTATATCTTACAGGGATTCCCCGAGATATTTATAATACTCTTGGACTCTACTTTGAAAAATGGGAATTTATTTAACTCTAAGTTGAAACGTTGATTCCTGTTCCTGTTTTGACCTCCTGATACAGTTTTTCCTATCTACTGTTCCTACGCAACTTGGGAAAATGTTTGGCAGATCTTGATTAGGACAAAATAAAAAAGACATATATCTACTTGCAAATAAAAAGGATTTGAACTATTGGATCATATATATACATACACATGTATGTTATAATATGTCTCAAAATATCCACTGGATATATCTTAAATGTAATTTATACACACGCAACGTAATGAAATCATATATATATATATATATATATATATATATATATTAAATATTTTTTATATTTTTGAGAAGATAGAGAGATAAAGAGAAAAAGACCAAGAGAGAGAATTTTTCCAATTTTTATTAAAAAAATTGTTGAATTATATAAATGTATTTTTGTATTTGAAACGAACATCCCATTTTTATTTTGTTTGAAATAGTTTGGTTCACTTTTCAATATTTACATTTTTTAAGAATTTGGGTCTTATGAGATTAATAAATTTTTGAACAAATACATATGCACCATTGCAGGCATATTCCTATGGATTGTGTAGCAGACAGCTATTTAATTGGAAAAGGTGATATAATATTATATATATATATATATATATATATATATATATATATATATAAAGAAAGAACAGTAAGATATATATCCGGTGTTCTTATAGATATTTTATTTTTACCAAATAGGGCTCAATGTAAATTTACAGAGCATTTATATTTTAAATTAATTGATTTAAAATATGGTTTTCTCACAATTCTAACCATATTTAAAAAATAGAAATCAAAAGCCATAAAATTTAATTTTCAATTAAATTAAATTTATATATATATATATATATATATATATATATATATATATATATATATATATATATATATATATAATATTAGTGGTAAATATACATACATATGCAAAATATATAAAATATATATATTATAGGTGCATACACATACATGTATATTTTTTAATAAAAAAATTCAAGATGATAGAATCCAGGTAGAACTCAATGTCCAGGACAGAGTAAGGATATAATAAAAGGCTTAAACACTAATATTCCATGGTCATAATTTATTCCATTGGAATCGTAAATACGATCCAATTCATCAGACCTACAAATTCTCGTTTGCAAAAAAAAAAAAAACATATATATATATATATAATTATATATATATATATATATATATATATATATATAGTTAGTTAGTTTATGAAAACTAGGCAGATATAGATAGATAGATAGATATGAATATACTAGAGATAAAGAAAGAGATAGATATTAATAGATTGATTCATTTTACTTTTTATCATAGCGATCCTGATATATTCACTATGAAGTAATTTTATTATTAGTTTTACTAAGTGTTATTGTTTCATTTTTTGCCTAAACAGACAACGCCGATACACACTTCGACCGCTTGAGCAAATAGCGCAAACACAATGAAACTAAAAGCGCACTCGGGTCAAATATATATGGGAATTGCCACTCGTATCTTTAATATACGACTTAATAGAATTTGTACCGAAGATTATTTTTAATAGCGAAAAAAAAAGATACGAAAAATGAAAAAGGCAAAAATGAATTGAAACAAAAGAAATAAATATTGAACCATAACTGGACATTGAAAAATTACGTTAGAAGTTAGAAACCCTATTTTTTAAAATCTATGTAGCCGAGTGGTTAGAACGTTCGTACTCTGAGCATGAGACCCGGGTTCGAATCTCACCATAGTGGATTTGTCAGGAAGAAGACTTTTTGATGTTATCAGACTGGAGGTGTCGATCCCAGACTGGACAATTTTTAAGCCAGCGTGAAATCAATTTTCCTTAAAAAGTGCATGAAAACCATGCCACGAGTGAAATTGGGTAGACGGAAACTTTGTGGGCCGTCGATAGCTGTGCTAGCACGAAGTCATAAGCCTTTGGCTTTGTTCAAATTGTTGATCACGCTAGATAACACTCTCTTTCCCAGAAACTGTAACCAAGGTCTGCTCAGCATAGTTGCAGTATAAACCAAAGGTGGGCTCTGTGGGTGTTGAATAAATACAAATTTGTCTGAGCAAGTGTCTGCAATGGTGATTGGCTAGCCGCCCTATTAGACATGTATCCTCAAATACGAGTGGTCAGCTATTTGCATGTTAAAAAAATATTTGTAAAAAAATTATTGGATCTTTGCACTGTATTTTGCTTAACAAACAGATTCATTTCCAATTTTGTACAGTTCGCTAAGCTAGAAAGGGTTTTATGTCCGTCATTTGAGACGAGTTTTCGAAAATTCGGCAACGTGGTTCACAGTGGCAAATAATTCCTATACTCTTCCCGTTCCTTTATGATATGTCCCGGAAAGGGATATATTTGTTCGAAGTAGCAAAGTGGTTGTTGATTACTGTACCCGAGTAGGACAATCTAGCAGGTAACCGTAATGGACTGGTCCTCATCGTAGTGGTAGGCAATAGGCGTAGGCGAAATCCCTGTACCTCCACATCAGTCTGTATTTATGGCTGACACCAGCCAATCATATTACCGTTAGGGGGAACACAGATGTATGCATATTCATTAGATCACTTTAGTAAGGTGCATATTCCGACCAGACAGTTTTTTTGTTTTTTTTCATGAGAAGCCTTACTTCGTGTGAAAACACCAACTTAACCTCATTAAATCTAGAGTCAACCTTTATATATCCTACAACCACTGCTTTAAAAGAAACTTATCCAGTAAGTCTTTACCTTGGCTGGCTCATGGGCCTTGCATTGGGTGCGTAAAAATGTAAACCAAAATAAAAATCGGTTTTATACTGTAAATACAGTACAAGGGATTTTTTTTCACTTTATTTATGAATTTTGTCTATTTTGTTTCATTTTGAAGAGACAGCAATCAAGATCAAAATTTTTGTACAACATAAAACACGGACTGATCATTTTTACTTAATTTTATAATATTTTATAGCCTGTCATAAGCCCAGAAGTCATTAAAAAGTTGTCAATCCAGGTGTGATTTTACTGTGATACAAGGCCCCTTTTGGTGAAAATATAAAAACGTGATTGGAAAAATAAAGCATGATCTTGGAGACACTTGAGAATTTTCTCAAGTCTCAACAGCATGAATTAAAAAAAAAATCCTAAGCAAAAGACTTCTTAAGCAAAATCTCAAAGATGTTATCAGAAATCTCGGCACAAACGAAAGATTATGTATGAAGCCTGACAGGATCAGCTTTGCTTCCAAAAGTAGTCATCTGCTCCAATGTGCTTGTTAAATATAATATTACATCATGACTTCCTGAAAAGTTATTTTCAGAAAAGTTTGGACAGGCGGTAAAAATAATTTATGAAAGATTCATAAGATTGAGCTTAAAATAAAGTTTTAATTAAATTTTAAAATTTAGAAAGTTAAAAATAAAAATCGACATAAAAATCTAATTTAAAAATTACTAAAAGACAGGAAGGAAACTACAGAGAGAGAGAGAGAGAGAGAGAGAGAGAGAGGTTTTTTTTAAAAAAAAAAAAAAAGGGAAGAAAGGAAGAAAAATGCAAGAGTTAATTACAATTACGAGAAGAAGAATCATGGAAGGAAAATTGAAAAAAGAAGATTAGGAAGTAAACCAGAGGTGGTGGTGGTGGGGAGTATATAGTGAGGAAAATAAAAGAAAGATGGTGGTATTAAAAGAAAAGATAAAAAGAGAGGAAGAAAAAAGAGTTGACAAAAATGAATTAAAGAGGAAAAAAAGAATTTCTGACATAAAAATCTAATTTAAAAATTACTAAAAGAAAGGAAGGAAACTACAGAGAGAGAGAGAGAGAGAGAGAGAGAGAGAGGAGAGAGAAAAAAAAAAAGGAAGAAAGGAAGAAAAATACAAGAGTTAATTACAATTACGAGAAGAAGAATCATGGAAGGAAAAAAAAAGAAATGAGAAAAGATGAAAAACAAGGAGATAAATAAAAGATATGGAATGTGGGAAAAAGCGTTATTCAATGCAATTTGACTACTGCCCATAAGGGAGATTAAGACTATTTCTTTTATAGTCGAGTAGTTTGACAAATATGATTGCCTTCATTGCAGGTGAGAAGGGTGAAGACGAAAATAGAAAAAATAAAAGGAGGCAAGGGAAAATAAATTTAAATGTCTGCCAAAACGCAATGTTTCGGAAGTTCGATTTTAAGTTCAAGATGAATGAATGTGCGATATATACATTGAGTTGGTGCATAATTATCAAGCGTTTTTAGAGGAGAGTTATTTGTTAATAACAATTGCTGTTTTGTTTACTTTTTTTTTTAAATAAAGACATTATTTAATTTTCATGTCATAAAAATGCGTATCAATAATCATACTCATTTAAAATGTTATTGTTGAATTGTTATGTTTCTTTTTTTCATAATAAATGATGTTTAAAAACGCCTGATAATTATGCACCAACCCAATATAATAATAATAATAATAATAATAATAATAATAATAATAATAAGGATAGCTGGTCAGGCGTATTGAGGATACCCGTCTACTACGGAAGCTAGCCGATCCCTGTTGCAGACGCTCACTCAGGCATTTTTGTGTTTGTTCAACACCCAGAGAGCCCACCTGTGGTTTATATTGCAACTATGCCGAGCAGAGCTTACAGTTTCTGTGAGAGAGCATGTTATCTAGCATGATCAACAATCTGAACAGCGCCCAAGTTCAAGCCCTCTGCCACGATGACGTGTGTCTTCCTGCTAGCACAGCTATTGACGGCCCCCAAGTGTTCCGTCTACCCAACTTCACTCACAAGGCTTGGGTCAACCCGTCGTATGGTTTTCAGTCACTTTCCAAAGGTGCCGCACGCTGGGATCGTTCCCCTCCAGAAACAGAAAAATTGTCCAATTGTTAGATTAAGCTTTGTACCATTTTATCTTAGAAATGATTAAAGATATCTTACTAGAATTCTTCGATCTTTTTAAAACTATTGGACTGTGTTTTAAGGAATAAGAATGTATAATTACTCATCAAAGTTATTTGAAGAATTGCGATGAAATCGACCATAAACGAAAATGAAATGTGCATCATTAATTAATCATAGATAAGGACCGGTGATAAATTATATAAAAAACTTTCCGATCTTATTTAAATATTCATGGAGACCAACCGGACACTATTTGTAACATACTTGTTGGCAAAACTAATATAATAGCATCATCTACATGCAAAAATGGAAGCCTTATTAATAAAAACCAAAAAAAAAAAAATACAACACTTAATAATATTAACTTTGAACATGGACACAACACCTTGACCGTGTTTTGAAAAATGAAAACATTTTATAACACATACAACTAACTATTTCTTATTTAACAGTTAAAATAGTTAATCCTTGAAAATGTCTAAATGTATAGCCGAAAGGGCTCGGATAAAAAGAACATTTGGACAGTTTTTATATGATTTATAATCGGAAAAGAAACCCTGAAAAAAAAAACAAAAAAAAAACACTAAACTAATGGCGTTTGTTTTTTAACAAACGCCATTAGTTTAGTGTTTTTTTGTTTTTTGTTTTTTGTTTTTTTTTAGATATTAAACATTTTGTCGATGGATACGTATCTTGTTACACGATTTGGACAATTTTGCTGTTACGCCATATATATATATATATATATATATATATATATATATATATATATATATATATATATACGAGATATTAGTAGCTGATGTTTCATCTTGTCTAGATAAATGAGGGAAAACTGTCTGGTCACATTCAATGCCTCGGTTATCAAACTAGTGACGTTCCATCATCACCCAGGGGACCTTGAATTTTCCCTAATGACGATAGACGAGTGTCCTCTCAGGGACGCTCCATTTTTGAGCTCCTCCTGGGACTTTATATAATCCAGTCCTCAAGTGAAGCACCTACATACGATCCATCGCTAACTATAATGGGTAAATTGTGTTGTTCCAGTACGTACCTGTTTCCTGCTATCTCCTATCTTTAGAAAAGGCTGACCTGACCGAAATTGCACTCCTGCTGCCATATGTGAACCAATCCTGATTTTTCATTCTCGACACACTCCAAGAGTGATCCCGCGTCCATGAGGGTGATGAAGTATTTTCCACCATACAACCCCATTTCTACAGTTGAGATGTCGCGAGCCTGCCGCTGCTCTATAGTTATTTCTATTGAAAATATTCGGCCGGATAAACTTGATTCCTTCGTTCCACTAATTCTAAGCTTCACGGTTAAGACCCGCCATGCAACACATGTTGTAGCTAATCATCCTCATTTCTTTTGTATTCCATTGGTGAGATGTAAGTCACTCAAGAACAGATTCTTGCTACAAATCCATACTTTGTAAAACTGTCTCTCAACAGAATGCTTCCTCGATCACTACAATCTTAACCTGTTCATGTCTAGGGCTAAGCGTTATCTTCGCTGCATATCAGTGTGCATTTTACTCTGTAAAATTCTACCTTGAGTGGCTCTTAGGCCTTGTACTGGGTAAACATTATTATAAATAAATATAGTCATTTCAAAGGCAAATATTCTTTTAAGAACGTTTTGTTAAATGAAATAGAATAAATTGATTTATTATATTTTAAAATATTTTTTCTCTATTTCCTTTACCAATTTTCGTATGCCAGGATTGACATTATAAAGGAACTGTACACAGTTCATGTTTCTGTATTAAGCAATTCGAGCTTTCGAAAGTAGAATTTAGCAAGATACGATAAATGCTAAAATGCAAACAAGTAACACAGTAAACAATAACATATTTACCTTTATGGGTTATTAGGTTGTCTCAAAAGTTCGTAAACACTTGCGAAAAATTGAATTTTTATGCTATTTTTAATTGTTTTTTGACTTTATTGTTAATTTTGATAATTTCATGGGTCAGTCTGGTCCAGCACAATCGAGACAAGCAATGGGTTCAGAAGGGCAAGAGACACCATCGGTTCCAAAGCAAGATCGATTCGGCAAGAAAGTCATGTTGTGCGTTTGGTGGAACTTTGAAGGAATCGTGCATTTTGAGTTGGTTCCGAATGGTCGTGCCATCAGTGCCGAACTTTACTGTCAGCAACTGGAAAAAGTTGAAGCAAAAGTACTCGGCTCTGATCAACTGAAAGCGCGCTTTGATGCAGCAGGACAATGCCAAGCCAAACACCGCCAGGAAGACCAAAGACAAGTTTGAAGAGCTAGACGGCGTTGAGATTATGCCACATCCAGCCTACAGTCAATGCAACACTTTCTGAAGGGCCGCTGATTCGACTCGTTTGATGAAGTCGAGGAAGCGTGTCAAGAATTCTTTGATTCCAAGCCGGCTGAATGGAACTTTCACTAGATCTAAAAGCTTGCAGATCGATGGCAGAAAGTCTTGGAAAATGATGGTCTTTATTTTGAGGAATACTTTTGGTTGTTTTTGTTATTACTTGGCGAGTAAAATTTCAATTTTTTGCAGGTGTTTACGAACTTTTGGGACAACCTAATATTTAATGCCGACATTTACATATTTTGAACATAATTTTATGGATTCAACTACAAATCAAATGTATTGTCGGCGATTTTACTTTCATTGTTGGTAATTATACTATAAATATATATTTATTTGGTAACCTTAATATGAATAGGTATTGTTGATTTTGTTGATTAGATGTTTAGTTTGCATATCAACCCCATTGAATACTTAATGCCGAAATCTATTTTGAACATAATTTTAAGGCTTCGACTCAGTATATTTTGAACGCAACTCTGTCCTCAATTATAGATAAAATGTATTGTCGGCCATTTTGCTTTAAATATGTATTGTTGGTTGGTTGATTTTGTTTAGTGGTATATCAAACTCTATGCGTTATGTAATGCCGAAATCTAAATATCTCGCACGAAATTTCAACTGCAGATAACTTGTACATAATTTTATAATCTCAGGATAAGGGCGTGTTTTATAGATATATAGTTGGTAGGTCATTAAATAATTTACTATAAAAATGTACTTTTATATTTTTTAGTGATATTTATATATATATATTTATATATAAAATGTTTTTTGGTCATTTTATGGTAAAAAATTTACTGTTAATTTTTGTTTAAATTTTGTTTTTTCAGACACTATTTGGCCTTATCTGGGAATTATAACAGATGCAAGTGAAGGTCATCAAAGATCTGGGAACAACAGCAACATAGTTCTTTTTCCATGTTAAAAAAACTCATATTTCAAGATCAGACGCCTTCTGCCGGTCGTACCATTAAAGCGTCATGCCCAGGACGAAAAAACAGCTCCATTTGATGAAAACAATCATGCTGAAAAGAGAACTGTGAAAAAAATGCACTATCAATTCTAATTAATTTAAAACAACCAAGACTTCATCCAATCACTTAAAGGATAAGTGCATCCAATTTAAATAGTATTTCATACCTTTTGTGACGTATGGTGACCGTTAATAACTAAGTATAAATGAAAACTTCATGTTAAACTAAAACAGTATTTGTTTACAACCGTAAGTAAATACTTAACATGAACAAAGAAGTAAAAGTCAACCAAATATGATTAACCATTTCTGTGGATACCTTGTTACCTTGCTGCAAACTTAACGTCCGGTAAATCAAGAGGTCAAAACCCAAATCATTGACGCACTATAAACAAGATAATTCGACTTGAATTGGGCTCAATAGTCACTGAAATCAATTTTAGCAATGTGATTTTCAGTAGCCTGACACCTGGCCAAAAACATATATTCATAAGTCCAGAGTGTCACGCTCGAACCTCAGTGTCGGTAATTACTCATTTTCTTCCTATCTGACAATGTCTTAGATCGCATTCATTCACGTGGCATGGCAAACATTAAAACTAAAAATAACATCTTGTTAACGTGACATCATGTAAGGTATATAATTATTGTAGGCTTTTTGGAACATATCTTATTTAAAATAAATGAATACAAATGTATTAGAAAATTTTGAGATTGACAATCACCAGAAAAACAGGATAATTTATGTAACAGACGCAAGATATGGATTGTTTAATTAATTTTTTTTATCCTAACATCTGGAAATTAATTATTCAATAAAAAAAGAGAATTTAAAATATGTTAGGTACAATTTGTCTCTTTTATTGGATTGTTCGAAAAACAATGTCGGATCTTAGATTAAACGGTATAATTGTGTTCTAATATATTGTTATAACAGTTGCTCACAAATATATTACTCATTGCTAAAATTAAACTTTTTGAAATTGAAATATCAATGTTCAGCAGTGGAATTTTGCTCTCAAATAAGGTTTTGAAAAATGGATTTCAAAATAGCATTTAATTGCTCCGAAAAAATATCCGAATTAAGAATAAATATTTAATTAGGTTCTAATATATTATTATAATAGTTGCCCACAAATATATTACTCAATGCTAACAATTAAAGTGTCTTCTTTGTTAATTTGATATCAATGTCCTTCACAATTTTGTTCCCAAATAAGTGACACACTATGTGTATACATTGAAATTACTATTTCGTTGTTCGGGAAATAATGTCGGATTTGGAAGGAACCTTTTTAATGTTTTATGTATTATAATAGCGAAAAAAAAAATGTATTACTAATTCCTAATGATTAAAGTTTCCCTCTTTGTTAATTTTATATCAATCTTTTTCAGTATTTTATCTTCAAACATTATATACAAATAGAAGACATGCATTTATGTTGTTGGTCATAGTGCTTCTCAGGCTGCTGTCACCATTAATAAAGACATTGCATGAAGGATCCATTGTGAGCAGTTGAATGGCAACCTAAACAAAAGTTCTACTGGAATGGATACAAAATCTTGAGATCAAAGTGATAAAGGTCATCATCTGTAATTGACAATCAACATCTTTAAACATTAGTCAAAGGAAACCTACTAGCGTGGTCATCAACGTCAAGCTGGATAATGAATTCATTTCAACAATCTTACATTCAGGTGAATTTATCGTTGAAAATCTCGTAAAAATCACAGACTTGAACTCGTATATTCAGAGTTCAACGTTTTGAAGTGAATTCAAATCTACATCTTCAAAATTCTAATGATCCATTTCTTGAATGAAGAGAGACGTCAGGAGGAATGGATCCTTTATGACAATCGTAAATGATGGTTTCAATGGCTTGACCATGATGGAAGGCCTATACCCTTTCCAAAACCGACGTTCGCGCCAAACACAAAGATATGGTGACCTTCTGGTGGTCCACCATTAGCGTTATCCATTTCTAGAACCCAAGCAGAGTGTCACGGCCAAAGTTTACTGCCAACAGCAAGATGAAATGCACATTCAGTTAAATAAAATGCAACCGGCAATGGTTAATCGATGGGGTCCAATTCTGTTTCATGACAATACTCAGCTTCATGTTGACAAGATGACAATGAAGAAGTTCCCCGACTTGGAATACGAAAATTTTCCTCGTCAACCATATTGTTCTGATTTCTCGCCCACTGGCTACCACTGTTACAAGCAATTTGACAATTGTTTAAGAAGATGCAGAAACTGCAGTCAAAGTGTTCTTCACGTCCAAGTGATAGAAATTGTTATGGGGATTTGAATAATCAAATTAAAGTAATTCATCGAGTCTAGAAGAATCCTCAATAGAATGCAGAAAGCACTAGACGACTGATTCGCCATATTTTGGGGATCAACTGCAGTTACGCAACCACTACCAAGAATTGGGCCCAGACCGTCGCGATAAGACGCAAGCATCATAGTTAGTGGACCAATCTGGGTAATTTAAAAAACTTGCTTTTAACTAGTCACTCATTGTAAATTGCATTGTCACTTAAATATATATAAGTGTAAATTGGTCAAACCGTAGTGGATGACAGTCTGTTTGATCGCCAAAATACCACGAAACGACCGATCTTGTAATTTGTGCATTCTGTTGAATATAGCATCTAGATTCGATATATATAAATATATATTTATTCAAAAATATAAAATATATCTCAGTTGTATATATATGCTTGAACCGGCTACAATGCTCGGATGGGAGTGGCTGTATATTACGTGTTTCTTGTGGCGGGGGGGGCAATCCGTTGGGTTAATATACTTGGGTTCAAGTTAACCACGGAGTTTAGATTGCTAAACAACATTTAGATATATTTATGTTTTTAGTCACCAAGGCGTTTTACAATGTTGGACGTTGAACAGTGTTTATATTTGAACTAACGCCCAGTGGGTATAACTCCTGGACCAATATACAGTGGGGATGACGCTTGTGTCGTATCGCAACGGTCCGAGTTCGATTGTTGGAAGTGAATGCGCACTGCTAATCGACGGTGATCTAGTGGGTATGATGTCTGGACCAACATCCAGTGGGTATGACGCTTGGCTCGTATCGTAAAGGTCCGGGTTCGATTCTCTGATGAGTCCCAAAATAGGACGAAACGACTGTCCGGTGCTTTCTGCATTCTGTTTAGGTTTCTTATAGACTCGAAAATTTTAATAAATATATATATATATATATATATATATATATATATATATATATAGTAGAGCCCGGCGTTTCCAGGGGGATATAACAGTAAGAGATAGATCAAGTATCCACCATCATAAAGACTGAAAAATAAAATTGACAAAGATTATTGTTTAAGGTTGACGGACACGCATGTCTTAATTAGTTTTTTTTTTTTTACGAATTGAATTGGTCAAACTCAAACTCAATTTTCAAAAAAATTGTTTTCAATCGTTATGAGTCTCTACTGATTGAATAGAATTTTATTATAAACAATTGTCTTGTAAATGGAATTTTTAAAGCATTCTGAATGTAAAAATAAAAGAAAAAAGTGTGCAAGACAATAAGAAACACTACATGCCAAAAAAAAAATTGAAGTTTTTGAAATCGGTTGAAAAAAAATGTAGCCTTTTTAATCTTTTTTTTTTTACAATTTATGATTTTTTTACATTGAATACAAAAAAAATTGCATATTTTGCTTGTGGTGATTCATAATTAGAATTCTGATTTGAATATATTTTCCACTCGTTGTTTCTAATACAAAAAATATTAACTTTATTTGGGTTTATTAATTATGATCTAACAAATCTTATTCATTTAGTAGCCTTTCTGTAATAATAATCTTTTACAATTTATGATTTTTACTTATTGAATACAGTAAAAAAAATTGGACACCATGTATTTAAAGTAGTTTTCCGTTCGGTTATTATTTTTAGTTAGGACTTGTGTATGTTTAGATTTCATTATCTTTCCCTAAAGATAAAGAATTTATCTGATGTTTGTATTCGTACAATCAGTAGAGATCGTTAGATTATTGTTTAAGGTTGACGGACACGCATGTCTTAATTAGTTTTTTTTTTTTTTACGAATTGTTCAAACCCAAACTCAAATAAAAACTTTGTTTTCAATCGTTATGAGTCTACTGAATGAATAGAATTTTATTATAAATAATTGTCTTGTAAATGGAATTTTTAAAGCATTCTGAATGTTAAAAATAAAGAAAAAGTGTGCAAGAGAATAAGAAACACTACCTGCCAAAAAAAAAAAAAAAGTGAAGTTTTGTTTTATCGGCTGAAAAAATAGGAAATCCGATCCCATATTTAAAGGAACCCACACACACAAACAACCCGATGTGAGTTGTCCCCCTTCCATTTTCACGATGTCTCTTAATCGTGTTTTCAAATTGATTTTGTGCAAAAACAATTATATTTTTCCCATTTTTGGCGCTGTTAGAACCACCACAAGGTAATTTTATGTAGTCCTGTGAAGTTTTGTTGAAATCAGTTGAAAAATGTAGGAAATCCGATCCAATATATAAAACACACACACACACACACACACACACACACACACACACACACACACACAATCACACGTTTTAGAACAAAGTGTTAGAATATATATATATATATATATATATATATATATATATATATATATAATATTAGTGGTTAATATAAACATATACATATATACATCTAAAATATACAAAAAAATATATACATACACACACACACACACACATATATATATATATATATATATATATATATATATATATATATATATATATATAATTTCCAAGAGGATAGAATCCAGTTAGAACTCAATGTCCAGGACAGAGTCAAGATATAATAAAAAAGGCTTAAAACACTAATATTCCATGGTTATAATTTATTCCATTGGAATCGTAAATACGATCCAATTCATCAGACCTAAAAATTCCAAAACTGAATTTTTGAATTTGTAGATCAAATTCAATGTAATAAATTATAACCATGGAATAGTGTTTAAATTTTTATTTATATATATATATATATATATATATATATATATATATATATATATATATATATACTCATTTAAACACATTTCTTTATATTCATTTCAATTATAGAATTAACTAGTTCTGTATCATTTTCAATCGAATTTTGTAATAAATTATTTTAAAATTCATAAGCACAAACTTTCATAATATTAGTTTCCATGGTTATGGGTAACAATGTAAATAATATGTTGATACAATAGTTGTTAGTGAAAAAGAATACTCTACCGCCCCTTGTTAAAATGATTGGATTTGTGTGCGTGTGTATGTGTCTGCGTGTGTATGTGTATCCGCGTTTATATATACACACGTGTTTATGTGTACGCCTGTGCGAAATCTCTCTCTCTCTTTCTCACTCTCTCTCTCTCTCTATATATATATATATATATATATATATATATATATATATATATATATATATATATATATATATATATATTAAGAAGAAACAGTTTATACAAAGAATTAAATAACAATGTTAATGTTACTAATGTTAAAATCACTTCGCTAACATGGTTTAATGAGATATTAACTTACTATCAATTCCTTGAATAACAAGATCCTTATGTTCGAGTTGTTGTCAGATGGAAGACACGTGCCAATTACTTTCGATAATTTCAAATTGTCATATTCAGCACGCAATTTTCCCCATACACAGGTAAACACTAAGACGAAACTGTACACCGAAAGATTTTTTTTTAATAAATCTTACTATTTATTGATGAACATATGATTTGGAGTATGGGATGACGCGACGCTAGAGTTCTTCTTCAAATCGATCGAGTGAGAATTTTGTTTGAAGTTGGAAAAGTTATAAATCAACGATTTTTTCTTGTTATATATATTTATCTATTAAAGTTGAAATGCCCTTAATATTATCCAATTGGTAGAGTAAAAATGTCTTAGTTGTTTTCCATAGAATTTAAGATTCTGATTATTACTATGTGGCAGATCTGATGTCGAAAATATATTAAGGTGTGCAGCATATATCTTATATCATAAAGAAACTATTTATACAAAGAATTAAATAGCAATGTGTTTAATCGCGAAATCACTTCGCTAACAAAAGATATTGGGATATTAACTTACTATCAATTTCTTGATTATTAAGATCTTTATACTCGAATTGTCACAATAAACGCGTGTGAAGTCACGCGCAGCGATGCGATTTTCGCTTCCGCGTCTCGTATACACGCGTTTGTCGTTGCTTTTAAATTTTTGTGCAACAAAAACAGACTATCATTATTGTTTCGTCCGTGTATTGTTTGATATATTGAAATGTAATTTTCATCTTTGATAATGGCTTATGTAAGCCGAAAGCTTAGATCGGATTTAAACATGTATCAATATGGTGATTTCTTTTCGTCTTTCAATGATAATGTTATTAAGCTTATCAGACAATATGAAAGGAACTTATCAGACTTATGAAAGGAATAAATAGACACAACTTGTCTATATTATTTAATAAAACATGCATCAATATATATATATATATATATATATATATATATATATATATATATATATATATATATATATATATATATATTAGTGGGACACATTTCGTAAAATTCTTTTACTCATTTCACTCCAAGCTATTCGATAATCCTAGTAAGACCCAAAGGGTTGCTGGGAGTGATAAGAGAAATTGAAGGGGGTGAGTAGAAAGCATAATAAAAGAACAGGATTCCGGAAAACATTGATGGTGATTGGCGGTACATTTAAAAATTTTTAAGAGGGTGGGTGGTAGAGAGGCAAGAAATCAAGAAAAGTAACTATTGGAATTGAACACATGGTTGCATCTAACTAGATTATCAGTAAAACCTTGAGATCTAGCTACCAATCTAGTTGTACGCTTAAATTCATACAGCCGAAACCTCATGTGGGAAAGAGATATTTAATTCTGAATTAACAGAAAATGTGGTACATGTACAAATGGGGTTTTCATCAGTCTTATATTTAAACTTAGCTAACCACGATCACTGAGCCAACCATACCACGATATTCCCTACACCAAAACAATCTTACTTGCCATTCTTATTACAGTCACCATAATACCACAGAATCTCATTAAAGTCATAACTAGCATTCATATGAACAATTTGTCTGTGCTGGTTAATAAAATAACTTTTAAAAATGTAACACCAATGTCTAAGAAGAAAGCTCATCAGAACAATTACCATGAAAATATTTGTAGAAAAGACAGAGAGAATCCACGTCATATTGGTGGGAGAGAAGACTACAGTCGAGATGATAGGTTAGGACTGATTACATTGTAGGACCTTGTTTTTATTTTGACGAGAAACTCGAGATGAGGTTGTCCAGAAATTAATAGTGGTTTATGTTATTAATTCTTAAGAATAAACTGTTATGTAAGGCGTATAAAAGTAGGTAACACTTTCATGCCGATTTTTTTTTCAATTTAATCCATTTTTCATATAAATTGATTTTTTGTTAATCTTTTGAAGTTAGGTTATCCAAAGAGGATTAGAAGTTAGAATTTAAAATATGTTGAAGTGCAGAACAAACGGCTGGAAACAGCAATGACGTTTACGACCAACGATGTGTTAATGAGTACATAAAGTGCAAAGCTGATTTGGAAGATTCTGTCGTAATGAACTCACTATGAAGTTATGGAAGATCAAAGGGGTCTTTATCCCATTGACGACAATGTCTTGAAACCTTTGATGGAAGTAAATTCTCGCGCATTTCTTTCACACCTGGCTGGAGACGTCGATGTAGTCATTGAAAGAATTTCCGAACATTTGAATAGAATTGGAAAATAAAGAAACATGAAGATTAAGTGCGAGCAGAAACTGAAGAAAAAACCAGGTCGCTCCAGTAATTATCCGATTCCCCCTCTGCTATATTATATCTTTACAAGATCCGGATCAGACCAAAAATGGAGAATTGTTACCAAATCGGAAATAGGGCTACCAAGTCGTCACTTGCCTGTGGTGCTAGAGTTCAAAAGCGTCTGCGCGGCACTGTGGGTGATGAATTATTTTCCACTCTACAATCCCTTTCCCACAAACGAAAAGTTGCGAGAATCTCGTTGCTCTGTCGATATTTCCAAGACATGTGTTTTAACGAGATACATTTCTGAGTGCTACTACCTCAGACCTTTACAATCTGGACCTGCCATGCCACGTACTCAAGTGTGAATCATCCCCATTTCCCTCATATTCAAATTAGTAAGAATATCGAATATTCGAATATCTTCTTCCCCAAAAGTGCTGTTTTGTGGAACAGACTCGCGGCAGGATGATTTCCTAATCACTATAATCTTGACCTCTTCAAATTTAGGGTTAAAGGTTATCTTTCCTTTGTAGCCCCATGAACTTCACTTATTACTCTTTCCCACATTGATCCTCTACCTGGAGTGTCTCATTAGTATAAAAAAATGGTTCGTAATAAAGAGAAGGAGAGAGCCGCAAGAGAACTTTCTAGATTTTCTTTTCCACTTTTTTTTTCTTTCCTGCTTTCGAATCTATCTATTAAAAGGAAAAAAAAATCTATAAAAATGTTTTTCACGGTAAAAAAAAAACATAATGTGAAGCAGTGAAAAAATCATAAAAGAAAAACAAAAAAACGTTTCTTGGTGATCGCATGTCACTTTTTTTTCTTTTTTTTTTTTAAAGCGAATCGAGAAAAAGACGCAATCTTATGCAAGGTGACAATTTCAAAAGACAACGAATTCTGATTTGCTCATGCGCAGTGTGAAGAACAGATCAAGGCTGTACAATATGGCTATCCTAGTTCAGCAGAAATGTAACTGGTTCTTAAATGTGTTTGCCAGCCTTTTGATAATTCAGACATATGAGATGACTTTCTTAGCAATCATGCGGGATATTCTAAGAAAAAAGAACATTGATCAAATAAACATTTCCATTTAAAATCATTTCTTACTGAATTTTTAATAAAATTATCATTGTAACATGACGTAATGGATAATGGCTTTAAATGAGAGAGCCGAGTTCCAATTCCATATATATATATATATATATATATATATATATATAAATAAATAAATAAATAAATAAATAAATAAAAAATTATTTTGAGAATTATTTTTTTTTATACATTATTTTTATAGATACCAATATTTAAGTAAATGCTCTGTTTTATAATAAACAATATGAATAACACTTACCAGCCTGAATGTCCGAGAAATTTTAATAGAAAATATTCGTTCTCCGACAGAAATCGAACCAGTATCAGATACGGAACCGTCATATAGCCTACCGTGCTTTAACCGATCGAGCCACGGAGGATTGTTCGATTTGCAGGCTCGATTTTACAGATTTTAAACTTCAATCTCCATGAATCTCTCACGTACATTCATATCTGCTCAAAGCGTATCCAAATGTATTCTATGAAAATTTCATAATGTGTGACGTCATTTGTTTAAATGTTTAACTACATGCAAGGGAAAGTATGCAGACATGCCGTATATATATATATATATATATATATATATATATATATATATATGAAATTAAAAAATATCTGAATAGGCATTTCACTTCGCAAGGAATTAATCTTCTGAGGATTAACAACACTAAAAGGTTTTAAGTTAAAAATAAAATAAAATAAAATAAAAAGGGATCTTAAAGATTTTTAAACTTTAAAGAAACAGGAAGGGTCAACTGCCATTAAAATATTTATAATAAAATACAGAGGGAGGTCAAGTCACGACAGTTGGAAAGTGAATGAAGTCCAAATTCAGGGTACGACCGATAGCATTACATACCCTTGTTTGTATATTTGGTCAAGAATATCGAGATATATAGCAGGAGCACCAGACCAGACATGGCCACAATATTCATCGCACGGATAAGTGGTACATTTATAAATATGTAAGATCGAATTACCAACTTATTTAATATAATTACGCCATTGAAAAAAATTGAAACAAAGAAAGTACAATTACTCTAAATCAGTCATGGACAGAATACGGCCCGTGGACCACATGTGGCCCGATTAGCTTTCTGAACGACACGCCCAATTTTATGAGAAAACTAACGTTTCTTAAAATATTTTCTCCTTTTCTTTCTCATTTCTTCACTCGCACACACTGCCATGCATAACGCCTTACATAAATAAGGTTTAAGTACAATCTTTCTTGAGTTTTGTAACATTTCGTTGAAGCTAGAATTTTAAATCATTGACGATTTACATTAAGGAAGATCATATGTGTAAACACCTTTTACTTCAAAAACAGCAAACATCAATGATAATTATTATTTTTTTACTAACATTTTTGTCTACTGAAACCATGTATCTGTCTGAGAGAAGTTATTGTAATTATTCGCACTACTTCCATTGTCGTCATCTTTCAGAGTCCTTCTATATTTCTGAGATGAGGTATTATGTACAGTATTTACATTAGTCGGACTATTGTCCTCATCTTTGTCGCCATATTTGTCACAACGTTTCGGCCGTTGTACGCTCCGGCCTTCTTCAGGTGGTTGGAATTTTGAACTGAACCCTTTATTTCGATCACTGGGGTAGAACGTTGTGACAAATATGGCGACAAAGATGAGGACAATAGTCCGACTAATGTAAATACTGTCGTCATCTTTGTCACCATATTTACGACGTTTCGACCGTTGTACGTTCCGGCCTTCTTCAGTGACATACGTTGGAATTTCGAACCGAAACCTTTATTTATTCCACGGTGGTTAGATTGTTCTAATTCCACGTGCCTTGCCTTTTCTGGATATCTTAATTTCAGTTAATTCCCTTTAGTAAATCCACTCTCCAAGTTTCTGTTACTGCTGCTGTGTTCATTTCATTTTCGTTCACTTTTCATTTTCTTTTTCTTTTCATTTTCTCTTTTCATTTCCTTCTTTTCGTATTGCGAAGTACTTTAGTCACAGTTTTCTCTTGACACTTCTTACTATGATTGTTTAAATTTTATTAATTAAATTAAGTAATTCTGTTTAATTTTAAGGTTTGCTTTTATTCATAAATCTCTTAGGGGAGGTTATGAGGCGTCCACAGAGGGATAGTAGCCCTATTTTGGTGTGTGGGTTGGGTGAGGTGCAATGTCTTTATATTAAATCTATTATCATGCAAGAGCGGACACATCCCGGGCAAAGGATCTGACAGGCCGGCGGTGATTTGGGACTTGTCTACCGTAGCATGCGAAGACTGTACCCGGTGGACTATAAATAAACTCCTGCACATGTCTCAGTGTGAAACCTTTTTGAACATCTCAACTTAGTTGGCGAGTGTTATCTCATTTTCATTTTGTGCACGTGTTCCCTTTCGGGATTTTAAATTTTGTTGATTCGGTCGTCAAAAAAGGATTTCTATTTTTCGTTAAGCTTTATTGCTTCATACTTTCTTCAATAAGTCCTTCTTTCTTAGCAACGCTCATTCCTTCCTTCCTTTTTCTGCTATTATTTTTTTGGTTTCTTTCGTTTTAAAATACTTCCTTTTTTTTCTGTATTTTAATTCTATTAATTAACTTCTTTCGTTATATATTTCTTTCTTTCTTTTCTTTTTCTTTCTTTATCAACTTTTTCTTCCTTCTTTCTGAATATTTGCTATTTAAAAATTTATTTCTCGTTTAAATTTTTCTTTATTTTTTTTTTTAGCTTTTCTTTAAAAGTTTTCTTTCTTTCTTTTCTCTCGTTAACCTTTTCTTTCTTTCCTTCCGGATGTCTATCTATCTATCTATCTATCTATCTATCTATCTATCTATCTATCTATCTTTCTTTCTTTCTTTCTTTTTTGCTTGCTTTCTTGCTTCCTTTCTTTCTCTCTTTAACTATTTCTTTCTATCTTACTTTCCCGCTTTCTCTTTTTAACTATTTCTTTCCTCCAGGAAACGTTTTCTTTCTTTTGTTCTTCTCTAAAAATTTTCTTTCCGGTCGGATATCCTTATTTATCTAAATCTTTCCCCATTAAAAGTTTTCTTTTGCTTTATTTAAATTGTTCTTAATTTCTTTCCTTGCCGCTTTTTTTTTTGTTACTTAAATATTTCTCTTTTTAGTATTTCTTTCTTTCGCTATCAAATGTTTTCTTCTTTTTCTTTCTTTAAAATTTTCGTTCTTTCTTTACCGTTTTCTTTCTTTTTTTTAAAAGAAATTCTTTCTTTCACCATTAAACTCTTGCATACTTTCTTTCTTTCTTCCTTTAAACCTTCGCTTGCATGCGACTTTCGTTTTTCATTTCAAATTCTTTATTTAATTTTTTTTTATTCGAATCTTCCTTTAATTTTTTCTTTTTTTAAGTATCCTTGACATTTTAATTTTTCGTTTTCTTTTTCAATCTGTTTAATTCAAATTCCTTCTTTTTTTACCTGCTTCAGCCTTAGTTTTTTTTTTCTTTTGTCTCAGATAAGAAAATCATAAGTTTTTATTTTTTAAACCAAGCTTCCATGCACCGAGTTCTCATCCCACACCGCCGATCCCGAAATCTAAAAAAGAAATGATGCAAATTTCTTACAATTCAGTCTCAGTTCGGTATGTTGAAGGGGCGGGGATTTTCAAACTAAAAAAGAAGAGCAACGGGTACTGGAAATAGATGTAAAAACTGGACTAATTCTCAGCCTGCTCGGGTTTTAACGGTAACTCATCTTCGTAATACAAAAAATTCTATGGATTGACTTCAATGAAGACAGTGTCTTCTCGAGTTCCAAGGGAAGTCAGTGCATTGTAATGAGTGAACAGTTCATAAGATTTACAGAGGCATTAAATAAACCATATAGATTTCAACATAACGATCGCTGCGGTTTTGTTTTTTTTAAATATTTACGTAGTTATAATAATTGGGATTTTATCGACGAGATAGGAAAGTCACTTCATTCACTGTTCATTTCATCAATATTATTCTCTTCATATATATGTATGAATGATTCATGAATTTATAAATTATAATTGCACCTTTAATTGAAATTAAAATAACTGATCCAACGTGCAACTTTCGGATAATAAGTGTGACATTACTGTAATTATTGAACAATATAGTTCATGCCACATAGACGGAAAATCTACCAGTAAAAAAGAATTCAATTGCTATATTTTACAAAAAACGCACAACCTTAAAATTTTAAATTCAAACTCGTTCCAAAACAATAACACATTTCTCATAGTATTTTTTCGGATTTCATCTCTATTTTCGTTGTCCTCTTATTGCCGAGAAGTAAAAACAAGAACAAAATCTATTTCCATACCTGAGGATGTCTGTAGGAACAGACGAAAGCTTGTAAAAACTAAAAAAGGCCCTATGAAATTGGAATTTATAAATAGGGATCATATCATTCATATACAGGTTCGGGGTTGATGTATCTTATTTACATTGTTTGCGAAGATGTATTCTCGCCATTTAAATCATTAACCTCTATATTCGTTTTTTGTATGAATGATTCATGAATTTATATATATATATATATATATATATATATATATATATATATTGTTCATATATATAATATATATATATATATATATATATATATATATATATATATATATTATGTTAAATTAAAATATTTTCAAATTTAGGACTTCACAGGAAACGGTTTAATTTTTTGTTTACGTTGATGTGATAAATTAATATGCATGAACAGAAATTATTTTTCCAATCTTTCATATATAAAATATAAAAACTTAAAATTGAATTGGCCACTTTTTTTTTCATTTACTTTTTTTTGGAAATACAAGAATCCCAAGGCCTTCCTATCAATGTATAAAAATAACTTTTTCGGTTGTTGCAAATTTGAAAAGAATTAAAGACTTTTTAAATAATTTTATTAAGATTTTAAAATCATGGGAAAAATTTTCATTTTGATGTATGTAAAAAATATATATATTATATATATATATATATATATATATATAAATAGATATATAGATATAAAAAAAAAAAACAATAAAATAAATTCTTTTAGAGACAAAGGACATTTCGGACTTTATTTGTTTTTTTTTTTGATTTTTTTTTGAAAAATAATTTTAAGTTAGTTAGTCAGAATGTTGATATATAAATATATATATATATATATATATATATATATATATATATATATAAAAAAAAAAAACAAGGCTTCCCGATTAAATTTTTGGATGGCAACTTTTTCTATTTGAAGGAAAATTATCTGAATTATAAAAATCTACAAATGTTTTTTTGAAATTTGACTTTTATTTTATTTAAATTTAAAAAACCAGGTCTCTAGAAATAATTTTAAAATATTCAAAAATGTGGATGGTACTGCATAAAAATTCACCACTATAATCAAATCTCATTTGCTGTTGTCTAAAAGTTGGTTTTTTTCTAGGAACATTTCTGCTTGAACCTTATACGTCGTATTCGACGGAAATTTCAATAAATTTATATAAATATATATATATATATATATATATATATATATATATATATATAAATTAGGTTTGGATCAAAATGACCGGATATGATGAGCAAAAATTAAATATGTTGGAATGTAATACACAGGCAAGCAAATAAATAATCATCAAATTTTGCCAAAAAAAATCTGATGTAATAGTGCCCGATGTGTTTAATTTAAAAGATATATATTAATTAAGTTACAAAAAAAAAAGCTATGTTTAATTTTAATAAATTATATTTATTTTATTTTTATTTCATAAAAAAAGTTTAAAAACAAAATAAAAGTGTACAGATGACGAATTTTTTATTGCTGTTTCATCAGTTAAATCCAAAAAAAAATAACAGAAAAAATAAATATATATATATATATATATATATATATATATATATATATATATATAATATAATATATATATATATATATATATATATATATATATATATATATTAATTTATATATATGATATAAATTTTTCAATTTAAAATATATCAATATTTCATAAAAAAAAAATAAATTTGCAAATTAAAAAAAATATTTACATATATATATATATATATATATATATATATATATATATTATATATTTATAAATATAATTTTTTTATTTTACATTTTTAACAAGATTTTTATATATGAAAATTTATTTTTCAATAATAAACAAAAAAGCATATTATATTTGAATTTTATATATGTTTAAATATTTTATATAATATAAATATTTTTTAAAAAAATATAAAAAAAAAAAATTGTGTTTATTTCATCTGTTATATATATATAAAGTAAATTTCAATATATTTAAATATATATATATATATATATATAAATATATAAAACAACTATTTTAAAAATCATTTTGTGATATTTTTAGAAAAAAAGATTTTTCAAAAGTAAATAAAACACCTCGAAAGGAAATCCAATTTTAAAATTCATTTCTTTCAAAAATTTTTTATCATATATTAATAATGTTTTTTTATACAAAAAAAATTTTACCGTTCAGGGATAACAATTGGATGAAATGGAAACAGTGAAGGACAAATAACTTTTGAAAAAATGATAATCTGTTTTTTAGCAAAACCTTTATTTATACATTTACTGTTCATTAATTTTTGGTACCTTAAATTTTGAATATTTGATAATCAAAATTACAACTATATTTATTTGATCTTTAAAAATTTTGTTATTAAACACTTTGATATTTGCTTTTTGTTTTAAATTTACAAATGCTTAAGCTAACTATATTTTAAATTGAAAATCAAAAAATAAAATGACTAAAAAAAAAATTTGTGATTTTTTTAAAAAAAAGGTTCTTTTTATATCGGTTTTGGCGTTATTGTTGATCTATGGATTGAACCAAATAAAGTTTGAAAATATTTTTATTCTTAAAAAAAATTCGTAACTTATAGGTAATTATGGTATTAAAAAACTAGTGGAATGGAAAATTTAATTTCAACATTGTTCTTATTTTATTTAATGCCAAACATGTTTATTTTCATATTTTATTTTTAAAATGTATTTAAAAAAAGTTATTTTTTAAAAAATTCTATGTAATGAACAGATTTGTTAAGGTTATTAAAATAAAAAATTTAGAATTGATTAGATTCCAAACGAAACAAATATATATATATATATATATATATATATATATATATATATATATATATATATAATAAAAGTTCCTTATTATAAAGGCAAAATATCCTCTGGATAGTTTAAGGATTAGTGTCAGGAAATTACAATCACAATTCATGTTGGTGACAGTGGTGATGTTTAAACTATATGATCCAAAAGAAAAATTAGTTGTTTTATAATTTCTTTAACATTTTTGTGGTATAAAAAAGGCTTTTAAATTTGAAAATGTATTAATAGCATTCCCTCGTCCCTGTATAGTCCGTTATTTCTCACTATCGAAAACATATCTGATCCTCCATAATAGTAGTATATTTTTTAGCTCTTAAATTTAATTATTTGAGTCGACAAACACCATCGCTTATAGGGAAGTTAAAAATTGTCTTTTAAAAACTAAAAGAATGATCATGGGATAGGATGGACTTTTTTATCTTCTAATAAACTAAATTTATTAATATTCTCGTCCATGATGGTGCAGTAATTCTTTTTTAAACCAACATTCACCGGACAGTACATTTTTTAAACTCCCACCATCCATACAGCGTAAAGAAAGGGATTTCAAATGCTTACAACACCGAGAAAAAGTCATAAGTGGCAATCCAGACAAGTTAGATAAAGAACAGGTATTTATAAGTTACCCTACAACGTAACAACTACCCTGGGTACATGGCAGCAGCCCCAAAAAACTGGGATAGGCGGGTACAAGAGCCTATAGGAGGACAACAACACTCAGAAAACAGTCTGCCTGCCTTATGTGAAGGGGTTATCAGAGAAAATACAAAGGATCTGCGGTCCATATAACATCAGGACAACCTTCAAAAGCTTTTGACAACACTTTGCAGATATCTCTTACGAGTGAGACCCCCACAGAAGAGAACATGACTAAAGACTGTGTGTACGCTATCCCGTGCAGCTGCGGAAAGGAATATAAAGGAGAGACAGGCCGCCCCCTCAAGGTAAGGCTTCAAGAACACCAGAAAGCTGTAACACGAGGGGAAGTAGAAAAAATCAGGCGTGGCTGACCACATATGGAGAGAGAAGGAGATCACCGCCCCCTGTGGGATCATGTTGAGATCATAGACAAGGGAACACCATTGGAAAATTCGTAAACTTAAGGAATCAGCACATATGCTAGGCCACAAAAATCTCCTGAGCCGACCAAGCATAGAAATAAATACAATATGGGAACCAGTAATAAGGAGTGCCAGAGAAAAGCAATGATAACAAAAGTTGCAATATGAACTCTGGTAAAAACATGCAATGATAACAGCAAAAAATTGCAATATGAGCACTGGTAAAAAAATGATGCTGAAAACATTAGGTTTATAATACTCAGAAGTTCATACCCAGATGTCCTCAAGGACACATGGCACAGTGGATAAAGGCGTTGGTTAGATCCAGTGACAGACCCAAAGAAGGTGAGTTCAATACCTGGTTAAGGCAGTGGAGAACTTTCAGAGGGAAAATTAGCAGGAGATAACTGATAACTGATATCCATCAAACATGGCACGTGGAACTAGAACAGTCCACCCCAGTGATCGAAATAAAGGGTTCAGTTCGAAATTCCAACCACCTGAAGAAGGCCGGAGCGTACAACGGCCGAAACGTTGTGACAAATATGGCGACAAAGATGAGACAATAGTCCATAATAAAATAAATATATATATAATGCCTCAAATATAGAAAGACTAAAATATAATTTTTTTATATTTAATAGAAATCTGATATTTTCCATTTTTTTCAATTTTTTTGAAATATTTTTAATATCTATGATATATATATATATATATATTATATATATATATTTTTATTATATTTTTGATTACTTTTGCAGAAATTTGGAGGTTAGTATTCTTAGAATTCTTTATCTGGAAAATTTTTAGCAAAATTTTAATTTTTTTTTTCCAGATGTTTTTGGTAATTTTTTTAATTTTTTAAATAAATTAGATCTTTAGATTTCATAAAAATGATTAATTATTGTTCAAATGAAGATATAGATATGAATTTTTTTAATCTTTTTTCAAAAATTTATAAAATAACATAAAATGGGTGAATTATTTTTTAATATTGAATTTTTCATCCTGTTTTTTAAACAATAAAATGAAATTAAAAATTATGTTTTTTAATATTTTTTCATCCTGTTAAATAAAAAAAAAATTATTTTTGAATTACAAATTTTTTATTTTATATTTTTTCATTCCTGCATATAAACATTTTTTTTTTTTTTTTTTTTTTAATAATTTTTCATCCTGTTTTGAAATAATAAAAAATCTTTATGAATTTAAGTTTGAAATAATTTACAAATCCTTTTTATAAACATAAATGTATGGATCTTTTTTTTTTTTTATTTTTTCAATATATTTAAATTTTAAATTATTTTGAATTCCTTTTTTAATTTTTTTTCATCCTGTTTATAAATGATTAATTTTAAAAATGTTTTTTTGATTAAATTTTCATCCTGTTTATAAACATAAATTTGGAAATTACTTTTAATTAATTTTTTTCATCCTGATTCTCATCTGGTCATAAGTATTCTTTCCCTGAAAATTATTACACCGCCTCAGAAATGCACAAAAAATACTTTATTTTTCATAATGCTCACGATCTAAATTCTATCAAAAAAATTCAAATGATATGGTTATATATATATGAAATATATATATAATATATATAAATCCTTCACATGCAATTAATGTTGCATAGTTGTTGTCATTTTAATGTGTGTGTGTGTTTTTAAAAAATTTTATAACAATAAAACAAATTTTTTGTTTGATCACTGATTCGGATAAAAAAAAAGCAAAATTGAATTATTTGTGTATTTGGCAAGTTGTTGCCGGCATATTTATAAATATATTATATATATATGGCCTTATATTTTATGCAATTTTTAAAAATATGAATTTGTAAAAAATTTAAAAAAAATTTAAATAAAAAGAAATAAATAAAAAAAAAATTATCTAATTAGAATATGTATATATATATATATATATATATTATAATATATATATTTATATTTGTGTTGTGTGTTGTTTCATTTTGAAAAATAAAAAAAAAATATAGAATATTCATTTTTTAAAAATTTTCGAGAAAAATTTAAATAGAAACTAAAATTTTAAAACGGCATGTATGCACTGTTTGGCATTTCGCAAAAAATCAATTTTCGAACAATTTAAGGATTTCAATTTTAAAAAATGTCAAAAATTTGAAGAGGATTGTGAAAAAGTCGGATGAGTTTAATGGTGATTACAAATACAACAATTATTTGTTCAGAAAAATCTAGTTGTTTGATGAGAAAAAAATTTTATGGGAAAAATTTTGACACAACAGGAAGATCTACTAATCATTAGTTTTTGAAGTTATTGCTAATTTTTGTTTTATATTTATTTTTATATAAATATATATATAGCAACAGGATATATAAACCACATACTAACAAGAATTTTAGTTAAAAAAACTGAAAGAAAATTTCATATTAAAACGATTGAAAAATTTCTCATCTTTAACCAAATCCCAGAAATTTCAAAAAAAAAAAAATTTTTGTCTCATGCTGTTAAAAATTAAATTTTGGAAAATTTAATTAAAACCTTTTAAACCAATATGAACTGACTGCATATTATATATTCTAGATCATTTTAAAAATAATTTTAGAAGACCATAAGGAGACACCAAAATGTATTGTCGAATAGAAATTGAAAAATATTCTCCTAAAAGAATTGGTGATTTTTTTTTTTTTTCAATTTTATTTTTTTATATATATATATATATATATATATATATATATATATATATAATAAAAAATTAACTTAAACACTGGAAAAATTTTTATTATAATTTATTTAAAATATATATATATATATATATATATATATATATATATATATATATATATATTGATACAATTCATTTTTACAAATTAAAAAAGAAAACAGAAAAATATATAGAAAGGAATAAATTGATAGATAAAAAATAGACAAATATATATGAAAGGGGGGACAAATGTAAGGTTATTAAAAGATTTATTTTAACTTTCAACTTGTTAAATATAACAATAGAAGTTTGAAATCTAAATATAGAAAAGGTGGATATATTCAAATTTAATAGAGACAAATTCTAAAAAAAATAGACAGTTTAAATCAGTGAAAATATATATATATATATTAATTTATATATGATAAATATATATTATATATATATAAATTTAAAATATATATATATATATATAAATTTATGGTTGAATAATAAATACGTATTTTTTTTTTTTGAAATAGATTATACCTACCACCGTTTTTTAAAGATTTTTTTTATATAAAATTTAATATGTTATAATAAATACAATGAGCTATTTTTTTAAATCAGGTTTAATATCTGATATAAAGGCAAATTTATATTACAAGAGAAAAAATTTTATATATATATATATATATATATATATATATATATATATATATATATATATATATATATTATATATATATATATATATAAATATATAAAAAAAAATAATTTTATTTAAAAAATAAAAAAAAATAAAATATTTGTTTATTAAAATTTTTATAGATACATATTTTTTATATAAATATATGTTTATAATAAATAATATTACTGTCATTTAAAAATTTCATGAAAAATATGTCCTCAGAGGAATCGAACCTGTATCCTAACGGAATGTCAAATAATTTGATTTATAAAATTTAGAAATAGAGGAATCGTCTGTTTAGCAATGAAAAAATAAACTCTTTTTTGATAAAAAATTTCCCATGATTTGCTTATGTAAGGTAAACAAATGACATCATATATTATAGAAATAAATTAGTCCGACAATTATTTTAATATATTTATTTAATACGTTTAAAAAAAAGAATTATATATGCAAATATTTAATTAAAAAAAAAAAATTTATAAATAATAGACGAGAACAGATAAACAAAATAAAATGTATTGTGTTTGTATATACAAATAAATATGATTATGTTGTGAAATTTACTGGCGTATTTCTAAGTATTAAATATATAAAGAGTAAAAATGGAAAAAGAAAAATAATCCTAAAAAATATTACAATCTTATATGAGATGAAGCTATTATGAATTGGCAAAAAAATCTTGAAATTATTTATTTGGCTTAAGAAAAAGTCAAAATTAATTAAACAGATTATTTTGAAAATTTAGATAATAGATAAGAAGAATTTTGGTTCTCTTCAACCAAAAATAGTAGGAATGAAAGATGAAGACGACAACAATTTTTTAATGAATGAACATAAAAATTTCATTCTCCAAAATTTTTTTCAAAGTTCAAATAGAAGTTCTACCAATAAATATGATTTTTGAATAAAATTTATATATTTTTTATATATAATAAGAATAATAAATTTAAAAATTTCATTTTTATTATCCCAAATATAAACACAAATTCTCTATATATGGACATAGTTATATAGAATATACCATATATATATATATATATATATATATACAAAGAAGGAAAAAACATATAATTTTTCCAAAATATAATAATTATCTGAATATATGTATATATAATATCTATATATATAAATAAAATAATACATATATTTATCTAGTAATCAATTTCTTTAAAAATATAATTTTAATTTTCTAGAACGAATAAAGTTAATATGGAACGTTATAAATAAAAAGAAATTATCAAATTTCTCAAAAAAAAAAATATTTAAGTTTTTTTTCATATTTGAAATAAAATATTAAATAGAAATTTATTTTTTGAAAAAAATCTAATTTACTTTGGCTTTTATGACAAAATTAAATTTATATAAAACAACAATGAAATATCAGACGACGACAATGCTTATTAATACGAACGCTTAAAGTTTTGAACTTACTTTTGATTTTAAACAAAATATATATATATAATAAAGAATGTAATACATTCTTATTTAAAAAGTAAAAACTGAATAATTTAAAAACAAAATTAATTATTTATCGAAATTTATTTTCAAAATTTTAAATAACAAAAATGTAACGTTTAATTTTTCTTGTTTATAAACGCCCTAAAATAAAGTAATATATATATATATATATATATATATATATATATATATATATATGAATATATATATATAATATATTTGAAAAATTTATTATTCTTCACTTTTTATTTTAAAATACATTCATATATAATGTGTTATATATATATATATATATATATATATATATATATATATATATATATATATATATATATATATATATATATATATATATATATATATATATGCAATCAATTTATAAATACATGAATTATTCACACAAAACTAATGCAAAGGTTAATGATTTAAATGGCGAGACATCCATCATCGCAAACAATTCAAATAATATACAAAAACCTCCAGATCCGTTATGAATGAATTGATCCTTGTTTATATAAATTTCTGCCGTATTAGTTCTTATTTTTACTACAAGCTTTCGTCTGTTCCTACAGACATCTTCAGGTATAGAATAGATGTTGTTCTTGTTTTTTTTCTCTTAGTAATAAGAGGACAACGAAAATATATGTATTGTTGTATCCGAAAATGCTATTGAAAATGAGTTATTGGTTTTGGAACGCGCCAAAAGCAACGCTGAGTTTGATTTTAAATTTTTTAAAGTGTTTGCGTTTATACCAAATATGGTGATGAACGAATTTTTTACTGGTAAATTTTTCTGTCAAAGTGGCATGAACTATATTGTAATGACCTTTGATTTAAAGAGGATAAAATTACAAAGGTCGTGGAAACTACAAACATGTATTAAGCACCTTCTTTGCCCATTCAATCTTTTACTATATATAGTCTTCTTGTACAAGGCTATGATGAAGTAGAATCATATCTGGATCTAAATAAGCGTTCTTAAAGAAATGACTCATTTTCGAAAATTAGGTTAACATGTCTACACTCTTAATATATCTTTTTAAACAGACTCTTTATTTCCTTTCCAAGGTTTGAATACCTCTTCTTCCCCATCCACTCCTCTCAATTATCTTCTCCCTATCTGAATACATACCCTCCCCCAATTTTGAATCTGTATATTTAAACATAATTTGTGGTTAGATTATTTTTAAGCCTGGTAAAATCCTTATCGATTTATTTGTGTAATGTTCGGTCTGATGAGTTGGAACCAAAATTTCGATTCTAATGAAATAAATATCACATTGATATTTTAAAGTCTTTGTTTTCATGATAATTATTATATGCTTTGTTTTTAACGTTGAGCTCTCATTGGATCTATATCCTACTAGCAGTAGAGCCCGACGTTGCCCGGGGATGTAACAGTAAGATATAACCTCCCCTAAGAGATATATATATGAATATTTCCACGGCAACTGTTCCGACGAGTTGCTTTCTCTGCTTCTTCTCTCTTATTTCCCGTCTGTGGAATTGTCTTCCTCTTAATTGCTTCCCTGTTAACTATTATCTTCAAATATTCAAATGTAATGTCAATCGACGTCTTCTGATATCTTGATCTTGTTTACTGCCCTTGTCTTTATCCTCTCTTCAAACCCACCTCTTTACTTTTGTTCTCTCCCGCTGTAAATTAAACAGCAAAATATATATATATATATATATATATATATATATATATATATATATATATATATATGTGTGTGTGTGTGTGTGTGTGTGTGTGTGTGTATATATATATATATATATATATATATATGTGCAATATATATGGTAAGAGGCTATAGTTGTTCCACCGGGAGAGAAATGTATATATTAAAAAAGAGAGATACAGCAAACGCTGTATTTTTGCAATGTGTTCTTTGTTTTAAAAATATATATATTATGCGTTATTTTCCATAAATTTGCAACACGTGCTTGGGTCTCAAACCTTCTTCAAGCAAGGATTGGATATTGCCACATATTAAAAATGAATTAATCTACATTTATGTTTTTCGATGTTAAACATTCTTTTTTTGTGTAGTCGTGACAAAATATCCTTAATCAAAAAATATATATATATATATATATATATATATATATATATATATATATATATATATATATATATATTATATATTTAGCATTTTTTCATTCATACATGTTTCATTGAATAATATAGTTTTGTCTATTTATTTTATGTAAATTCTTTTCATAACGCCTGATAAGCTTAATAACATTATCATTAAACGAAGAAAGAAAATCACAATATTGATCCATATTTTTTAATCCAATCTAATCTTTCGGCTTACATAAGCCATTATCAAAGATAACAATTACTGTACAATATATTAAGCAATACACGGACAACAATGTGATGATAGTATGTTTCTGTTTACATGGATCATTTCCAAGCAACGATAAACACGTGCATCTCAGACGCTGGAAGCGAAAATCGCATCGCAGCTCATGACGTGACACATGACCACGCGAGAGTGAATTCGAGAAGTATTAAGTATGGGAAGTCTTTGTTACCATTTATAGATATTTAAATGTCTATAATTGGTAACAGAAATTTTGTTTATAATTTCGGCTTCATATATATATATATATATATATATATATATATATATATATATATATATATATATATATATATATATATATATATATATATATATATATTGTTAAAAACAAAATTCCGAGATTATTTTCTTATATTTCTTAATCACTCCGAATCAGTTTTGTTTACATCTTACGATATTATTAACGTTTGAAAACTGAATAGATATCATTTAAGATAGAGTTAATATTATTAATCGATTTGATGTATTTCTTTTGTATTAATTACGACCTTTGAAGAAAGTTTTGCAACAACATGAGTAACGTTAATTGAATCACAAAATCGAAAATTATTATTATTATTATTATTATTATTTATGCAATTTTAAAATTACATTTACAGCAACGTTTGAAAAGAAACCAATGAAGTCCAATCAATTGATTCTTTATTTCGAAACCAAAGAAAGAATGTTTTAGATATTGAATCACAAAAAACAAACCAAAAATCCCAACAATTTCAAATTACACCAAAATTTCGAACATTCTGCATAGAAATGTTAATGATATGAAAAGCAGGAGGAAGGGATTAGTTAAAAAAAATATAAGCAGAATTAACAACAGAGAAGCCGAAGAACATTGCAGAAAAAATAACTTCATCGCTTTCTCTTGTAAACTTCGACTTAAAATGTAATTTAAAATAATAATAATAATAATAATGATAATAATAATAATAATAATCTTCCTCTTTTTTTCTTCTTCTATGTGCCATGTCCCTTCAGGTCTTTGGTGATCATGGCTTTGCATCATTTTCTACCCCTTGTTGCTCTTAATAAATTTTATCTTTTTGTTATCTTTCCTAAAGTCTGTTCTGCCTACCATTTAATCAACTCACTTAGTATCTTATGCACTGTTTTCCTCTGTCCCTCTAACCCTCAATAAGTCTTATGAGTATCAAAGTCTCCAAGCCGTCTTTTCTTATTTTTCGCCCTAGTAATTTCAAATGTCCACGTATAAGTGTCCTTTTCGTTTCCATTTTCTCTAAAACATCTTCATTGCTCACATCTTCACTGCGTAGTATTCTCAAAATCAACCTGTACATCCACATTTCTGTTGATTGAAGTCTCCTTTTCATCTGTGCTGAAATTGTTAAGAGGTCATTGCCATATAGGTGGATAGATGTTACATAACAATTCAGTATTCATTTCTTTGTCCCTCACGAAATTTTCCTGTTTCTTAATACTTTGCTTATTTTTAGAAGGCATCTTTCGATATCTCAATGCGCTTTCGGATTTCGGTGTCGTAATTTCCATCCTCTGTTAAAACATTTCCCAGGTATGTAATTTGTTGTACTTGATTTTACTATCTATAATTTGGAAATTTTCCTGTTTCTTAATACAATGCTTATTTTTTAGAAGGCATCTTTCGATATCTCAATGCGCTCTCGGATTTCGGTGTCGTAATTTCCATCCTTGTTAAAACATTTCCCAGATATGTAATTTGTTGTACTTGATTTTGCTAACTACAATTTGGAAATTTTCCTGTTTCTTAATACTTTGCTTATTTATTAGAAAGCATCTTTCGATATCTCAATGCGCTTTCGGATTTCGGTGTCGTAATTTCCATCCTTTGTTAAAACATTTCCCAGATATGTAATTTGTTAAACTTGATTTTGCTAACTAAATTTGGAAATTTTCCTGTTTCTTAATACTTTGCTTATTTATTAGAAAGCATCTTTCGATATCTCAATGCGCTTTCGGATTTCGGTGTCGTAATTTCCATCCTTTGTTAAAACATTTCCCAGATATGTAATTTGTTGTACTTGATTTTGCTAACTACAATTTGGAAATTTTCCTGTTTCTTAATACTTTGCTTAATTTTAGAAGGCATCTTTCGATATCTTAATGCGCTTTCGTATTTCGGTGTCATAATTTCCATGCTTTGTTAAAACATTTCCCAGATATGTAATCTGTAGTACTTGATTTTACTATCTCTAATTTGTAATTTACATTTTAGGCTTTTTCTTTTACTAACAACCATGGATTCCGTCTTCTTACATTTGATGTTTAGTCCATTCTTCTCGCTTTCCTTCAATATATTCTGTAGGGGTCCTTGTAGTTTCTTTTCAGTATCTGCTACCAACACTGTGTCATCTGCACATCTTATGTTATTAAGATTGTGGCCGTCAATAATGAATCCTGGTAGCAGTTCCACTAGTTCCTTGTGACGTACTTTATCAAACGCTTTTGCATAATCTATAAGTCATAGGTAGATATCCTTTTGCATTTGTATTGCTCTTTCTAATATCATTATGAACATAAATATTGCATTCATTGTTCCAGTGTTTTTAAGTCCCCCGGCTATTCTTCTCTGTCTAATTCTATTAAACACTCTATTTATCAGAATTCGGGTGACAATTTTCCTTTGCTTAGCTTTTGGAAGGCATTATTTGCTATTCTAATGCGCCTTCGGAACATAGTGTCGCACTCTCCGTCTTCTGTTAAAACATTTACCAGATATTTTTGTTTGTAATTTGCGTGTTAGAATCTTCCTTTTGCCAACAACCATGCATTCAGTCTGCTGCATTTGATATTTAGACATTTCTCTTCTTTTTCCTTCATTTTAAGGAACCCCATCTGTTCTTGTATTGTTTCCGATCTAATTTTACTCCGCATACTGTTTAACAGAATTCCGGTGATAAGTTTTATAGAACTCATTTGGTTGATTGTGCTATGAAGTTCACATTTGTTTGCACCTGGCTTCTTATGCAGTGCTAAGAAAATGGATCTACCTAGGTCTTCCGGTATATCACCACTGTTGTATATTACATTTAGTATAATTGTTATTTTGTCAATGTCGAAATATATCTACGGCTGCCAGAATTTCTATTACAATTCCATTTCGTCCTGCTTAGTTCTGTCTAATTTACCCAGTGCTAATTTTACTTCAGACCTTAAAAATTCCTTGTCCTTATGGAACGATTAAATCGGAGAACTCTTCCTCTGTGAAAAACAATAACCATTAATAATAATAATAATAATAATAATAATAATAATAATAATAGACACACACAGAACCTTGAGAAATTTATTAAAAAAAGCCTGCCTTTATTTTCTGACGTGATACTGAATTTGTTTTTTAAATATAATTTTTTGTGAGTTGCTTAAGCTAAACTGACGTCATTTGTTAAGATATAGGGGGTTGTTTATTTCAAAAGAAAACCGTGTACTTGACTCCCGAGTTAAATTTGGCAACATGTTAGATCAACACAACTTTGTGAGTCTTACTCCCATCTATATTCCCGTACGGTATCAACGCATGCATGAGAATATACTTCAAGGAAGATTTCACCGATGTGTGACTGAAGAAGTTAATAGCGGTCGAAACGTTGACAACAAAACAGACGTATCCGCAACATTCGCCGTAAATATTTTTGCCCTAGGAAAACTCACCTCAGGAATTTTTGCCGTAGGAAAGTTCGTGGTATAGGATTTTTACCGTAAGACAATTCCGCTGCATTTTTTTGTTTGCACCTGGCTTCTTATGCAGTGCTATGAAAATTGATCTATTTAGGTCTTCCGGTATATCACCTCTGTTGTATATTTCACTTAGTATATCTGCAATTTTGCCTTGTCGAAATATATCTATGGCTGCCAGAAGTTCTATTACAATTCCATTTCGTCCTGCTTTCGTTCTGTCCAATTTGCCCAGTGCTGATTTTACTTCAGACCTTAAAAATCCCTGGTCCTTATGGAACGATTAAATCGAAGAACTCTTCCTCTAAGAAAAACAATAACCATTAATAATAATATAAATAATAATAATAATAATAATAGACACACCCAGAACCTTGAGAAATTTATTAAAATAAGCCTGCCTTTATCTGCTGACGTGATACTGAATTTGTTTTTATGTTTAATTTTTTGAGTTGCTTAAGCAAAACTGAAGTCGTTTGTTAAGATTTACGGGTTGTTTATTTTAAAAGAAAATCGTATACTTGACTCCCGAGATGAATTTGGCAACATGTTAGATCAACACAACTTTGTGAGTCTTACTCCCATCGATATTCACCAACTAAAAATTAATTTAGAAGGCGTATGTAGTGTTGTTTTACGAATTCTGCACCCTCTATGTTTTTTTAAACACAAAATGCAGTCAGAGCATTAAGAGGATTGCAGATCACTCCAAGGATTAAAAAATATATTTAAGCTTATTAATCCGCGAACATTTCCATGTGGTTTGAAATAATCCATTTCACCATTTTATCTATCGTTCTTCAATCGAAAGATATT
>CAHIKZ030002151.1:0-22500 GCA_903632075.3 Acanthosepion pharaonis
CCCAAAAAAAAAAAGGGATAAATTTTTTAAACTAATTTAAAAAAAAACAAATTTCTCCCGGGATTAAAGGGAAAATTTTTTAAAATTTTACTTTTAAAATATTAAAATTTTTCTGCGTCCTTGCCACCCCAATACTTCTTCGGTCTATGAACTTCTTCAAAACACTTAATTTTTAAAATTTTCCCCACCTTGTTTTAAACGTTACGCCCTGAAAATGCATTTCGGGTTATTTTTACTGATAACTCTTTTTTTTTGAGTTATCTTTGACAGGCAACCTAATGATTTCATATAGAGAATTTAAGAAAAAAAAAAAAATCAAAAAGGGCGTGTATCGGAAAACCGTAGTAAATTTTTTTATAGCACCCCAAAGCCAGGTGCAAACAATTAAATTTTCACAAAAACACCTAAGACCCATAGCAAAAATACCATCCAATTTTTGATGAAAGATCGAAAAATCAAGAATATGGACAGAAACAGTGCGGGTTCGTCAAATTTTTCTTAACCAAAAAAAAAATAAAAAAGTTGTCGGCATTAAATGACCCATTGAGATTGATATGCCGTAAAACAAACCTCCAAACCAAACCAAATGATAAAAAAGCGTATATGGGTGACAAATTCTTGTCCACCTAAAACCTCTTTTTCCAAGACGAAATGTCATGGCTTCTAAGCTCTGTCACTAAAAGAGGAAAAGCCAAAAAAACGAACTACATTTCTTGGCTCCACCAATTTAAGAGAAAATCCTAAAACTAACATTAATTTTACAATAAAATCACAAAAATTGTGAAGACATAGGATAAATTATAGACATTGCTTTGAAATTTTTCCGTCAATCAAAGTTGACTAGAAGGCAAGCCGTATAAGAGAAGTTCCGAATTTTTATCTCTGAGAAAATGAAGATATAGTTGGTTTGATAGAACTTAGTATTTACATCTCACCGTTTCGTCTGTCAGAAATGGTTCTATTGCCCGATCCCATACTGCAATATATATGATTTATGCATAATGGTTGTATAATTTAAAATATGCTTTGAATCAATAAAATATTTATAAAAAATGAGAATAAAAGTGGTTAAATTGAGGGTCTGTAAAATAAAAGAAAAAAAACATTATTAATCATGTTAAAGTGCATATAACATTTGATCAAGAAGACAGTAGATACCAGATTGACATTCATTTAAATTTATGAAGATCAAATTTGGTGTAAAGATGAACTGGAAGATAGTTGCACACACTTTATTTATACGAGAAAAAGAAATTTTTTTTATAAAATATAAGGTTCATCTTTTTAAATACTCTGAATAAACTTTCTTGCGTTAATAAATGATGTCTTAAATTCATAATGGAAGGTTCAAAATGCAGATAGTTAATTCTAACAATTAGCATGAAAATATATATATATATAAATATAGGATATATATATACGCTGGAGAGAAAGACTGAAAAGAGAGACGCCAGGTCAAGGCAATAATATTGCTGATTCAGTCTTCATTCTTGAACTCAATCTTAAGGTCAGGTGAATAAACCCATAAATGCCCCTCGGCAGAAATATTTTTTATGGTCCGGTTACTGTGTACTCTATATATTAATTTAGAACATATAAAGAAGAACTCGAACACAAAATGGAAGGACAGATATATATATAAATATATATATATATATATATATATATATATAGTATGAACAATCAGGTGTAGTGAAATAACAATGTGTGTGTGTGTGTATGTGTATTCCAATGTACTGAAGTAATTGTCTGAACGCAACTTGTTTCGGACTGCCTCTGACTCTCTATACTATTTGACTGGACTTGAGCTACTGACTTTCCCTACTCCTGGGTGTATATATTTATTAAATATGGAATAGTCGATTATTATTATTACATATGCATCCCCATATTATATTCAAATATATATATATATATATATATATATATAAGATAGATAGATAGATAGATAGAAAATTGTCTAGAACGACACAGTGAAATTTTTTCATTATCCTCAGATCTAGCAATGGATTGAAAATAACCTTTCATCTTCATGTCAGCCGAGAAGCCGCAACGAATGAGAATAATCGGTTTTAAATGCTGATCAATCAGGAAGCTTTTTTTTTATATTATTTGATAGAGAGACGCTTCGTTTTCCACATCTGGGAAAAGAATTAAAAAATTTGATAAAGGTTGGCTATTGATGAATGATGGTGGTTGTTGCACTGCGAAGGATAGGTCTGCGTATCATCTGGTTGCGATTAAATTCGTTAAAAAAATGAAAAATTTTATCTTTTAAAGTAGAAACGCAAAATTTGAGAATATAAAATATTTGATGACAGAAGTATCGAATAAGTTATATACCTCCCCACCGAAACGTTATTTTTGTGATCTAATAATCTCATAAGGAGAATAAACAAGAACAACCAAATTATTATCGTATTGGTTTGCACGTTCTGATAAAGATCTTACTGATAGTTCACCCAAAACAAACCTCAAGTGCTACTCAAGGGAGAAAGTTACTGAGGGAAATTGTAAGTGAGGGTAAATAAGAATATTATGAAATGCATTTATGATTGATATCAGTTGACCCTATATGACTGTCAATACTGAAGTTTTATATATATATATTTTATATGAAGATATCTATATAAATAACATTTTTTGGGTTTTTCATTTAAATGATTTGGAACTTATTTTTTTGTATCAAAGAATCATGAAAAAAATAAATAGAATTTTTTACTGTTAAAACGGTGAAGAACGACCTGGTGTCGCTAAGGAACAGAAATCGAATTTTGAGTACGACGGGGAATAACTTTTTATTTGAAACCTATGCTATGTACATAAAAGGCCGGCCATTACCGGTTCTCTATGATAAGAACGTGGATATTTGCTAAAAATTGTCATGGGTTCTCAAAGTAAAAACCTTTTAAAAAATATAAGCGATCCATTGGGGTCCAAAAACAAAATAAAACACGCCACACTGCTTTACGAGCTGACGGTTATGAGATTCGCTAAAAAACAACAGAGGTGGTATATATATTATATATATATATATATCCAGTCTGTTTTATGAAAAATAGCATAATCAAACGAGCTTACACTTTCCCCTGGCAAAAAGCAGAAAGTTTATATTGAATCAATTGTTAGGTCAACTGCTATGAAAGTTAATTCACTGTGTCATGCTGGACAATTTTTCTCGCTAGAATCGATCTTATATATTTATAACTCAACCATTCATCCATCTCATGTTTCAAAATATTGCTGCCAAACTGGTCGATAATTTTTGATATATATTTAACGATTAAATCAAAAATCAAAAGAAATCAAATTTTAATAAATGGTCCTGAATTGGCATCTCGGTTTCAGTCCCTTTCCCAGCACCGTAATGTAGCTTCTCCGGGATTTTTCTATAAATAATTTCATGCTAATTGTTTTGATGAACTTTCTTTTATGTTAACGAGACTTTACGAATTTAAGCGCAGAAGTGAATTAACAGCAAGTTATCATTATTTTATTGTTGAAGTAAGAACCGCAAGTTTTATGCTAGCAGATCCTTCACTCGCACTTCGCATTTGTGCAACTCCTTTCCAGCTTCTTGTTTTCCAGTTAATTTTCATCTTCAAAAATTTAAATGCAATATCAATCGCTATATTCTGTGTTCTTAATTCATGTTTATAGTAACCCTTTGCGTCTTAGTTGCTTTATTGCAGGACATTTTTTCTCACCAAAATCTATCTCACATGCTTTTAACTCAAACATTTATCCATGCTTTGAATATTACTGCCACAACTGGCCAACTTCTTCTACTATATATTAAGCGTTTCTTGATAAAATCCAAAGGTAATCTGTAATGTTAATGGTCCTAACCTGGCATCTCGGCTTCATTTCCTTTCCCACCACTGTACGGTAGATTCCTTTTCCTTTACTATAAATACATTCATGGTAGTTTTTCTGATGAACTTTCTTCTACAGGGCCGAGACTTTATGAAAATAAGTGCCGTAATAGATTGGGGGTAAGGTTTCATCAAATCACAGTTAAAATGGTGAGATATAACCGTCAGTTCTATGTTTTGAATCTTCCATTGCACTTCTCAACATGGTGGAATTCTCATTATTTTTATTGCAATATCAATCATTGATTTCTTAATTCTTATCTTTTTATTTTTCTACCTCCTTCATAGTATTATTCATATTCTCTACAAATAAAAGATTAAAGCATACATCATTAACCCCTTGTGGCTTAGTGGCTTTATTGCCTTACATGGGGTGAAATAATAAAAAAATATGTCTTCAACCCACTTTTATGCTAACATTTTCTTCACTCGCACTTCGCACTTGTGGAACGTCTTTCCATCTTCTTGCTTTCCCGTCCATTTTGAGATTTAAAAATTTAAATGCAACATCAATCGCTATCTTCTGTCTTCTTAATTCATGTTTATTGTTCTTTCTCCTTAGTAGTGTTTTATTCTCTTACTCTCTTCCAGCCATTAACTCTTTACTTTTTAGTAGCTTTACTGCCTTGCTTGGGGGGGTGGGAGATGATTAAAAAGAAAATCACCTGACTGGCTGATATCCATTGGAGATTTATTCCATAGAATAGAAATTAAACAATAAGTTTGATTGTGGAAAGGTACAACTATCTTAGCATATTACAAATGTGTACGCTTCTGAAACAAGAGAAATATTCCTTGCAAAACTGGGTGTGGCATTTCATTAGGGTCGATGATTTTCCGCAAATCCTGTAAAAATGGAAAAGGGAGATTCTTTTTTTAAAGAAAAGCACGGATTTATTAAAGGCGCCAGTTAGCAGCTGCTGCTATTATTAGACTAGGAAGGATCTTGTCAGAGGGGGGTAAGTGTGACATTGAAATCCGTGGACGTATTGGGATGGCCAAGGACACATTCCAAAAGCTGGGCAGAGTACTGCGAGACAGGAGGTTTTCTTTGGTAACAAAGAAAAGAATACTGAACTGTAACGTGACATCTGTGCTCTTTTACAGCAGCGAATGTTGGACGATTTCCTCAAAGATGAAGAGACTCAAGGTGATGGAGATGTGGTTCTACAGAAGGATGCTGAGGATATCATGGACCGAGCATGTGAGCAACGATGAGGTCTTGGAGAGATTACAAATGAGAAGAAGACATACATAACATCAGAAAGAAGCAGTTGAAGTTTCTAGGACACATAGTGACGAAGGACAGCCTGGATAATCTGATACTCACAGGTCAAATAGAGGGAAATAGAGACAAGAGAAAGAAGCACGTGACATAGCTGACGAGCTTGAGCAGGTGGATGACAGAACGTGGTCTGGGGGAGGAAGCAGAGGGGAGGAGCTTGTTGAGAGCTGCAAGGGGTAGAGCAAGGTGGAGAGCCATGATCGCCAATTAAGGTATGTTCTCTACAGCCAATGGTACCGTGAAGACTGCACTATTACTACACTACACAATGGAGGCAGCTGAATTTACTGGGATACATAATGAGGAAGGAGGGCCTGGAGAATCTGATACTCACAGGGCGGGTAGAGGGAAAGAGAGAAATGGGAAAGCTGCATGTGACGTATCTGGCGAGCTGTAGCAGGTGGATGACAGAACGTAGTGTTGGAGAGAATTGCAAGGGATAGGGGGAGGTGGAGAGCCATGATCGCCTACGTCTTGAAAGGGCATGGCACATAAAAAGAAAAGAAAGTTGTCTACAGCCAATTAAGGTTTGCTCTCTACAGCCAATTATAGTGTCAGGACTACTCTAATAATACATTACACAATATAGGACATTTCTTTGTTCCTTTGGTGTTTGGGATCCTCTGTTGCAAGGCTAACGGACTGAAGTCGACAAAAAATAAACCCAATTGCAGAATTTAGGCTGATAATCGATAGCTCATCTCGTAAGAATTTTATGATAATAACGACAAAGGATTATTCAGTTTATCGCATATATGAAACTGTTACTGGAATTTGAAATGCATGTTATTTCATTGCTGTGTTGTTAACCATCGATTGAGAGCATCATCCTCATCACTGGAGCCATGACCGGCAGTGGTCGTAGCGTCACTGAGCAACTGATCACTTAAACAGTTCCCTTCTCATATCCGGAGAGGTATCCCTCCATGCGTTGAGTGTCATGCCTGTAGATGTGGCTAAGAGTATTCGTCTCCAGGTTAAACCACAGCCGATGTCTTCCATCTTGAGGGCTCGTCTTGGTCTTTTGAGTTTGGGGCTGGTTTTTGTTTTAATCCTGCAAGCAGTCTTTCCACTCTGATCACAAGAGCCTTGCAGGTATCAGTTTACTTTGTGATAATAGGACCATTCTATAGATAATACTGGCTTACAGTTGTACCAGTAATATACGTAGCAATTGACATCGGTGGCTCGGCATAGTAAATAAAGAAATATGTTGGATGCCATGAAATAGCATTAGAAAGTACGCGAAAAACGATTTCATGCATTTCTCAAAATAGAACCCAACTGACAAACCATTATTTTTATTCCTTCTTGTTAGGACTGATATATATATATATATATATATATATATATATATATATATATATATATATATATAAACAATTTTAGGCATAAAAGAGACTTACAGCAGAAGTAGATTTTGTATCTCTTTCTTTATTATCGCAAAGACAGAAAGTACGAAAATGAAACAATCAAAAACTGTTAAGATTAAAAACAATAGTGGCAAAACCAGTTGTACGCACTAATATTATATATATATGTAATATATATATATATATATATATATATATATATATATATATATATATATATATATATATATATATATATATTAACCATATAATCCGTATAATCGTCAACCGTGGTTTAATTTGTTGTTTCAATCATACAAAAAAAAAAATCGTGTTTAAAACATTTATTAATCTAAAAGCATTTTCAAAAAATCTATTTTACTGGAGTAAAATTTAAATTAAAAAATGCACAAATATGACATACATAACAATAGTATTTTAAAAAAAAAGAGGAGAAAATAAAAGAAAATTAAATTAAACATCCTGAAAATCTACTAAGTCCGTCGGATCAGGACACTAAAGAGAAAAATGTAAAGTTAATTCTTTTAAAACCAGTGAGAAGTTTTCAATGATTACAGATTACGTTCTTATTTAATTTCTTGTCCTAATTATAGTTTTACAATTGGTTTGCCGCATAAGTCAAATATATTAATAAATAGGAGAAATTTCTCCTCTCCGTTATCCAGTGACCTTCAACAAGTCGCCGGGAGTATCTTGGAATCTATCTACCCACCATATATATATATATATATATATATATATATATATATATATATATATATATATATATATCTCAATTCCATCTGACAACAACTCAAATATAAGGATCGTATTATTCAAGGAATTGATAGAAAGTTAATGTTTCATTAAGTTTTGTTAGCGAAGTGATTTCGCCATTTCTCACATTAACATTGCTAATTAATTCTTTGCATAAACTGCCCCTTTATGACATATATATATATATATATATATATATATATATATATATATATATATATATATATATGTAGACAGATAGATATAATGATGTTAATTCAGAGCGATATTTTATCGCTTTTAACGAAAAGATTTGTCATTTTTATACCAGAAATATTACCTCATATTTTGAATAGATTACAAAATTCATTTTAATTACAAAATGTATTTTCGAAGATCTATATAACAGAAAACTGTACCGACTATGAAAATCTTTACTCTGGCAAAGTCGTAGCAAATTGAAAATTTCATTTGACAACATTACTCATTGATATCATTTCGAACTTTCCAACTTTGGCTCAGGTTTTCATGCTGTAAAAATGAGGGCATTTCAAGTCAAATTTCAGACATGATTTCAAGTGATCTCATAATAAAAACTTGCCTATTACAATCTGACCTCTCATTGTGCAGAATTTAATAATAGGCAACTTAAACACAGTAAATAAAGTATAATTAAAATAAATAATATATGTATATATATATATATATATATATATATATATATATATGAGGAAAATCAATGAAAAAGTGTTAAAAAATATTCGTGTGACGCGTTTTGTCGTTTGAGGCTTCGTCGAACTAAAGTGATGTTTTCATTGATTTTACTAACATTGTTTGGTTAACTAAAAGTTCATATATATATATATATATATATATATATATATATATATGCACACACACGTATATATATATACACACACAGACACACACACAGAGACATATATATATATATATATATATATATATATATATATGTGTGTGTATATATATATATATATATATATATATATATATATATATAGTAAGGTGTTAAGGAAGAGTTCCCATTCGATACATCTCCGAAAATCTGATCGATTCGAGAATATCTTTGAATCTGTATATATATATATATATATATATATATATATATATATATATATATATATATATATATATGAAAGGTTAATGCAAAAGATCTCAACTCTATCTTCATCATGCCGTTGGGGGACACTTAGAAGTGTTTTAGAGATTTTTCTCATCTCTGTATGATTTCTTTGTTCATAATTTCTGAGAACTAACTGCGTAACAAGAATGAGTTAAGGATTGATTAAAGTCATGCTTGAAAATAAAATAAATAATACTTTGTTATTCCTTGGGTTTAATCTGAATAGAATGTAACGGAATTGGATTACTGAATCATGGGCAGTTAATTCTATGGTAATCGTTCGGTTTGGCCAATAACTTTATAAGAAAATAGATTTTGAACACTGTCGCAGATTTTAAACTGAAAAGAAAGACATAAAGAATTGTAAAAAAAAATGATTTTCTGAGAAGAAAATGCAATTTAGCAGAAAAAAAAATCCAAATAATTTGAGGGACGCTTTTAAAACAATTTTGTTTAAAAAAGAAAATTTCCAACATAGACCGCTGTTTTTGCGGCATAACAGCAGTTATATTAATTTCATTAAACGTGACGTATTAGTGAGGCAAGGCATAAAATGAAATTCTTCTATATACGCCATATTTTTCAGTCATTTCATTTCCAGATTGTTAGTCATTTGTGTCCGTGCAAGTCCCACTGTCTTGTGAGCGGTTCTTGCATCATCTAAACATCGAAAATCCCTCGAAGAATTTATAAAATCAAATCCTTTTCTGCTGAAATGCATATTTTAGCTGAAAGGTGAAATAATTTCATAGAAAACTAGAAAAATATTTAGCTGGCTGAATATTGATCAGACGAATAGCTATGAATAAAGATTTGAGAAATCTTGCATTAACCTAATATATGCATGCATACGCAAGCATGCACACACACACACACACACACACACACACACATATATATATATATATATATATATATATATATATATATATATATATATATATATATGAATGAATGAATGAATGAACGAAAAGACAAGAGGAAAATCTATGGTTAGCTGAAGCGTTTCGTCTTCTGAGGGACTTTATCAAAAGGCAATCAGAGGACGAAAAACTTTTCCCAGAGGACGAAACGCGTCGGTTAAGTATAGTTTTTCCTCTTGTCACCTTTTATTCATTTTGTCTCTTCTACAGATACATTCCATCTGGGAATATTTACACACGTACACATATATATATACATACATACATGCATATATATATATATATATATATATATATATATATATATATATATATATATATACATATATGCGTATATACATATATATATATATGTATATACATACACATACACATATATGTGTATATACATATATATATGTGTATATATATATATATATATATATATATATATATATATATATATGAATTGTTTTGATGAATGTAAATCGTTTTATGAGATAAGTTCAAATAAAAGATGCAGCTAAATACATGTTTAAATTTGCTAAACATTTTGCTGTAAAAACTTATTTTTAGAACGTCAAGCCTTTTTTTCATTTTGCAAGATAAACAGTTGTGTCTTCAATGTCTTTTTTGCTTTTCTGTTTTTTTTTGTTTTGTTTTTTTTGTACATGAAATTTCTTTAATCGAAAATTCTTACATAAAATAAAAATTCCTTCTTTTTGCCGTTTGTATTTTCAAGATTTGTATATATATATTTTTTTTTTTTTGAGTTTTATACATATGATATATCATCTCACAATAAAGTGAAGAAAAACACAATAGGGACTTTTTTTTTAAAGCCTTTGTTTTCTGTGGAGTATGCTTTAAATTTTAAAGTTGATTTTTCATTTTGCGCGGGATAAAATGCAATAGTGCCAATCACAAATCGTTTCGGGCCACTTGTACAAAAGTTTACAAGAACCTTCGGAGTTAAAAGATGATTTCTGTTGAAAGAACCTCTTTCTTAATCTTTTGATTTTCTTCTTTTTTGTTTTTTTGTTTTTTTAATTTTTTGCTCTTTTTTTTTCCTTGTAAGAAAAAAATAAGCTTCCTTGATTGACAATAGACGGTCTTTGATTGGTTGTTATTTTATCTTTATTTAACGTATTTGTTGTTAAAAAAAAGTGAGAAGACAATTCACTCACAGATGTAATATACACATATATTAAAACGGTTGACAATGGAACAATTGCAACAACAACAGCAAGAACAACAACAACAACAACAGCTTGCCGTGCAAAATATTATATATTAAAATAGAAGACATATTATCTAGGCTGCACCACGTTTATTTAAGCACCTAACGAAAAGTATATATATATATATATATATATATATATATATATATATATATATATATAATACAGAGAGAGTTCGATCAGTGACATGCAGTGCATTTTAGTATTGCCGTATGTTTTCTTTCTCTTTTTTTTTCTTTTTTTTAACACTTTCACCCCAAGCCAGGTAAAAGTACCACTAAAATGCAAGAGATTCCTGGGAGTGAAAGAGAATGAAAAGACTTCAGGTGAAAAAGCTGGAAGACAGTCCTAAACATGAAACAAGCAATAAATCTCTACTCCTGTTAAAAAGTATACTTAAGTAGAAAGCTTTATTACTCATCCCTTTATAGTAAATTATATATTTGATAGTAAAATGTTAGATTTCGTCTTGTCTGTTTTTAAATAATGAAGTGTTAATTATTTTTTTTTTGCGACAAAACAACTAAGTAGATTTGAGTAGAGCATGTTGTTGATGACATGCCCGCACACAGAGCACAACACTGTACAAAGCTCAGTTTTATAATTATGGGTTATATAATTCTGAATGGATAAAGTCACGCATGCGCACTGATCTGATATGCTCGAAGAGAATTGTTTCATTTTTTTTAGTTCCCAACCATTCATATCACTTTCCCAATCTGTGAAAATGTTACCATTCTAACTCTGTCTTTCTGTTTCCGGCAACACCGATAATCCAACTTGTGGGTTTTACAAGAACACGAATGCAGTTTACATAAAGCGTGAAAGACCTGCCCAAGGCCTAGTTGACCACTCATTAGCTCCAGACTGAGCCTTCCATATTGCAGACAAGACAAAGTTACCTGGCTTTCGCTGGTAGAGCCATCCGCCCCTATGAAACTGCTGTGTCATTAATATTACTACCTCTTAACTATAACATTTGTTACGTTCAAAGTATATATATAAATTCAAATGTAGCAACTATTATGGGACAGCAACAATAGAATTTACTAATACCATCCCATAATAGTTATGTCATTTAGGGTAAGAAACGTTAATGCAAATGTTTGCATCAGTCAGAGGTAATAATTTAATTTCAGATTTCAATCTCTGAAATTGGAACTCTGATTTAGAAGACCTCTTTTCGAATAAAATAATTAGATAATAAAACCTATTGCTACATATATATATATATATATATATATATATATATATATATATATATATATATATATATATATATATATAGATAGATAGATAGATAGATAGATAGACATAGATATATAAATATATATAAATATATATATATATATATATATATATATATATATATATATATATAGATACATAGATTTATATAATTAGATACTAAAACCTATTGCTACATATATATATATATATATATATATATATAAAGGCATATACTCTTAAGGTGTGATATATTTATGGGATAAAGTGCTCAATATCAGAGATAAGAGCGTGTGTAAATATAAAAGTGAAGGAAGAAGTCATGCTAGACGCATTCTTCAGGCCGCGTCTAGCATGTTTCAGACTGTCGACTAAGTGTTCTTTATGTTCACTTTTATATATATATATATATATATATATATATATATATATATATATATATATATATATATATATATATATATATATATATATATATATATATATATAAAGGCATGAACCCACAGAAAAGAAAATAGATTTAAATAAATTGGATGTCATTATTTAACCTTTAGGACCCTTTCGGCCAATACTTTTTCAAAAGGTAATCGTTGCCGAAGCAAGAAACAATCGAAGGCACATTAATAAAAAAAATTTAAAAAAAAAAAAACAAATGCGGAAGGAAAATTTGAACACGAAAATTGAAAACATCCTGCGTGCATTAAGTTTTCTCAGCCGAGCTTATTTAAGCAAAAGAAACATTTTATTCGTTCCTTACATTGGATCGACGGTTTAGGAGTGACTTTTTTCCATTTTATTCACTTTTTGGAACTTCGCTTATTTTTTAGTCGTTATTTTATTTACAGTCTATTTTAATTCTGTTCCAATTTTCCCTCCTCATTCGTTTTTTTTTTTTTATTATTTTGTCTTTATTTAAATTATTATTTATTTATTGTTTTTATTTAAATGACTCTGTAATCCTCTACCTCGAATGGCTCTTGGGCATTTTATAAACATTTTAGTTTGTCTTTTTTTCTTTTATCTGTCCATATTTCTGAGATGAGGTATTATTTACATTATTCGGACTGTTACCCTCATCTCCATTGCTATATTTACAAAGTTCCATCCGTTGTACGCTCCGGCCTTCTTCAGGTGATTGAATCTCTGAGATGAGGTATTAAGATTACTTGCATTATTTACATTATTCGAACTGTTATCATTGCCATATTCACAACGTTTCGGCTGTTGTACACTCCGGCCTTTTTCAGGTGACTGGAATTTCGAATTCCAATTTTCCTTCTCCATTCGTGTTTTTATTAATGTGCCTTCGATTGTTTCTTGCTTCGGCAACGATTACGTTTTGAAAAAGCGTTGCCTGAAAGGGTCCTAAAGGTTAAATAATGACATCCAATTTATTTAAATCTATTTTCTTTTTCTGCGGGTTCATGTCTTTGTTTTTATATATATATATATATATATATATATATATATATATATATATATATATATATATATATATATATATGCCAGTTCCTTCGGAAAGTAAAGTAACATTTTCAGAAGCTAAATATTTAATATTCTGTAATTATTTTACTCACTGTTTTTACATTTTATTTCCAAGAGTACGCCAAGGCTGGGTATGAAAACATTTATTTCACATCTTTTTGACAATGTTTATCTTTTTTAAAAAAATCATTTCTCTCCAAACAAGAAAATAAAGCCACTAAGACTCAAGCGTTACTGAGTTTGATAGAATATGAGATGAAAGAAAATAAGGAGAGAGAATAATAAAAGAACAATTAAGAAAACAGAATATAACGATTAATGTTGCATTTAAATTTTTGAACATCAAAGTTGACTAGAAAGCAGGAAGCTGGAAGAGTGTTACACAAATGAGTAGTGTGGAAGAAGGATCTGATAGCATAGAACTTGCGGCTACATCTAGCTAATTTTACAATCTACAATGAACTTTATTCTAAATTACTACATTTTCACCATGGTATACATGTTTTGGGAATTTAAGATTGTATTTCTAGAGAAGGAATGAAAACCTATTGGCGATTAACAAAACTGTCTTTGCCAAGTACAGAATAAAACTTAGGAGCAATAAAAGGTATTCTTTCTGAAACAGATTATTTCATTCGCTGCTGACAGAATCTAAAATACAAACAAAACGAAAAACTAATATCAATTTCTGTACCAAAGTCACATCTCGTAAATTCTTGGGAAATTCTCAGTTGAGTCGTATCATTTAGAATAAAGAAAGATAATAAAAGCAGATCCTTATTGTCTGCAATTTGAACTTTACATTCGACACTGCTTTGGCCAACACTGGAGAGCTCGCAAATATCAATCACAGGAGAGAGAAAGGACTAAACACTAGGAGAGTGAAAGGACTAAACACTAAGAGAGAGAAAGGACTAAACATTAGGAGAGAGAAAGTACTAAGCACTTGAAGAGAGAAAGGACTAAACACTAGGAGAGTGAAAGGACTAAACACTTGAAGAGAGCAAGGGCTAAACACTAGGAGAGTCAAAGAACTAAACACTTGGAGAGAGAAAAGACTAAACACTAGGAGTGTAAAAAGACTAAACACTAGGCGAGTGAACGGACTAAACATTAGGAGAGTGAACGGCCTAAACACTTGGAGAGAGAAAGGACAAAACACTGGGAAATAGAAAACACTAAACACTAGGAGAGAGTGAAAGGACTAAACACTTGGAGAGAGAAAACACTAAACACTAGGAGAGTCAAAGAACTAAACACTAGGAGAGTGAATGGACTAAACACTAGGTGAGTAAAAGGAGTAAACATTAGGCGAGTGAACGGACTAAACATTAGGAGAGTGAAAGGCCTAAACACTTGGAGAGAGAAAGGACTAAACACTGGGAAATAGAAAGGACTAAACACTAGGAGAGTGAAAGGACTAAACACTTGGAGAGTGACATCGCTGACACTGTTAACTCATCTGTATAAATAAATGCGAATGTCAGTGCTTCACTGTGTCACACTTTTTAAACGTTACTCCTAGAGGCCGTAGCCCAACATATGATACCATTTTGGAGACAAGCCGTCTCCTTGAACACATTAAAAACATTCCAGGCCTGAGCCGGACTAGCAATCCTGAAATTTTGGATTCCCATTTTTCATAACTGCGATTGTTATCGGCGATTTTTTTACGTTATATTTTTCGACGAACATTTTGTACGATAACAATTTTTTATAACTTGGAAATAAATTTAGCAATAATGGAAATTAATTGCGAAATCCAGCGAAAGTCACTCATGAATAAAAATCATTGTCTGTATGGAAAATAAGGACCTACGTATAGAAACCTGTTTTAAATTAAGTGGTGACAGAAGAATTATCTTTTTAACTTTTAAAAGGCAAGCTTAAATATTGATGCAATACTTCAATGCAAAGATCATCTTTGAGTTCTTCTGTAGTTTATTGTTGTCTATCGCAGTATCCCTCGCAAGAAGAAAAAAGGTGACCAGACTCCTATAAAAAAAGAGCCAAGGTTACAGTGAGGAAAAGAATGTTCCGGCCAAATGAAAACCCAGGTAAAACAGTAGAGCTTCCAATGCTGAGAAATGCAAAATCTTTGAGACTCTCAAACTCCTGAACAAGACGAAGGTCCAATCAAGAGCTCTCCGCAGGGCGGCTTTTAAGCTAGTATGCAATATTTGTCATTTTTTCAGAATGATAATGTAAACTAAGTCAGTATGACAATCTCAAAAGAATATTAATATGCTTTTTTTTTTTGGCGGGGGTGAAGACTCTAAACGGCTGAGAGAAATGGGACATTACTTTCCGAAAGATTATATATATATATATATATATATATATATATATGATTTTTAACGTTATTTTTAGTGGATACTTGTATTTGAGTAAACGCGCTGTTTATTTACTAGGCATTACCTTTATTTATTTTCGTCTACCGGAATATTAGAGAAATTTTATTAAAGAAAACATGCGCTTTTCCCCAGCATGATTTGAACCTGCGTCCCTCTGGGCAGAGAGAACCGTCGTTATATATAACATACTCTGAGCAGCTGAGTTACTGAAACCTTAACTGTTCAAACAGTTAAATAGTGCAATTAAAATCGTTTGAAGTTGATATAGACTGATAGCTCACCTAGTTAGAACTCGGGTAATATGAATTTTTCTTGTTCAGGTGGATACAGGTTCGAATTCTAAAGCGTATACGTTTCTTTAATATATATTTAAGTATTATTTTTTTCTAGATATCAAATTTCGATCTCTGTTCATCGATTTTATCAGATGTGACAAGAAAAAAAGTCAAATATACAATCCGTTATATTTTTTTAATTATATTATTCCCCCTTAAAATATAAAAGAAATCAAAATTGTTTTTTGTTTTATTACTGATTAAGATATCGATTAGCCATTTCATTGCTAGAAACAATCTAGACAGTAAGAGACAGGTATGATTTCTTTTTTTTAAAATAAGAGCAAAAACAAAGGGTAAAAATAAACAACAAATCCCCCAAATTATTTTTTTTTACTCTTTAGCATGTTTTAATCTTTTTTATTTTTAATTTTTCAGGTATTGACTTTGACGCCAATTACCTACAGTAATTGACATTTTCTCATTAAGTATTTCGAAAATTGTGTAAAGGAAGAAAACAATTATTTTAAATTTGTCACTTCAAGAATAAAAAGAACCAAGCAATTAATAATAAGAATATCACCCTCCCACCAATAAAACCCCAACTTGAGTAACCAAGGAAACTACCTTTTTAACTAATATCTGAATGCTATTCAACTTTTAACATTGGCTTTCACAACGTTTCGATTGAAGAATCTCCGACCTTCGGGAGTTTTTTTTTTTTCTTCTTAGGAGCTGAATAGACAAACGGTTCATTTCCGTTATCCAACACATGACTAACACTTAAAAATTGATTACCGGCAGGTGGAATGAGGTCGACTGATGGATAAGCGGATAGCTATCAAAGAAATCCCAGCCACTAAATGATACCGAATCATCACATTAAAAACGCCTTTGTACTCTTTCTAGTAACAATGTACCCGAGATTTTTAGCTAATCTCATTTTACGTTAAAACTTTTGCCTGGTGACTGTGACTGATAATACTGAATGTCTACAATATATATATATATATATATATATATATATATATATATATATATATATAAATGCTACTTGTTTTTTTTTTTTACTCTATGAATTTCAAAAATTCTTGATTTCCAAATATACAAAATATATATATATAAATATACATATATATATATATATATATATATATATATATATATATATATATATATATATATATATATATATATATATATTTCAAAAGAAATTTCGCTTGAAGATGGAACAGAGCTTGGTACTTTAATTCAATTTAATTCAAATAATTATATTGAAGTTTTCGGCTCTTGTTTTGAAACATGAGAACTCTTATGTAGCGATGGAATCATATTTTTAAATAAAATTATATATATATATATATATATATATATATATATATAAAGACAACTAAGTAATTTTATTAACAACTTTACAAATTGTTCTAATAGCATAATTACAAATAGCTTTAAGTAATTTTATAGAACCGTAACAAATTTTCGACTATTCAAATTATTTTAACTTTCTAATAACTGGCGTACTTTCAGAGTGGATGCTTCGGAAAGCATTTTCTACAGAGGAAAGATTAACCCCGATAGAATCTATTCCATAACTAACCAATAGATTGTTCTAGTAGTGATTCTAAATGAAAGGTGATGATCCCAAAAATATATGTGTAAAAGTTTCGAAAATCCAAACATTTCAGGTTTTCTCATTCAAGAACTGTTGCGAAATCATGCAAAGATTTCTCAACAACTGGCAACTACTGGAAATTGAAATTAGTTTAAATCCTGAAGAATGTTTCTTAATTTTAAATGAAAAAAAAAACAAAAAAAAAAACAAAAACACACGGAGCTATTGATAGCCATGATTGGATATGACTCATAAAGTGTACAGATTTAAATTTAAATATAACATTTTTTTTATATTTGATTTATGCATAGATTGATTATAATCAATATATAACGTAATTCCCCATGTATAATACGCATTTTTTTCTAAAAAAAATATTTAGCAATTGAAGATGGTAATAGTTGTTTCCCCCTCCAAACAGAGTTTACAGTTTTTAGATTTATTGTTGGAGTATGATGCCGTTTTCCTTATTTTCTTGATATTTTTTAGTGAAATTTGGTTTATGTTTTTTAACTTAAAATTATAATAGAACATAAAAAAAAAATGATTAAATAATGATTAAATAATTTCTGTTGCATAATCTGACATATTTCCTATAAGAGTTTTCCCTTTTTAGACTGCTTGGAAACTAACAGTTGCGAAATGACTACTCACCATAAACATACGACAATTTGAAGTAACATTCGGTGATTGCGACTCCATAAAGATGTCAAATAATATCATATATACCTAACAATACTTACAAATATAAAATAAAATAAGAATTATCATAAAACTAAATCAGAATAATATTATTCTATGTTTAAACTATTTTTTAGTAAGTGTAGGAACGCTAGCTGTAATGAAATTGGAGAGGTACAATTTATAGAGTTTAATTACCAAACAAGGAGTGCTTATTATGTTGAGTAGAAACACTTTCAGCACAATTTTACGGGCGCGTATTATAGATGAAGGCGTATTATACATGGAGAATTAGGGTAAATATAATTACTCGACCAAATGTATCAACGATAAAAGATTATTATTTGCTGCACATAACGAGTGAAAACTAATGAAGAGTATTATAAAATTAACTAATTCACAGTGCTATTCACAGTACTAATTCAGGACTAAAACAATACTAATATGGTTGCTGTTACACATTTCACACCTTACCAAGCAAATCTGATTCTACAGAAGGATGTTGAGATTAACATGGATTAACATGTGTGAAAGGACGAAGTTTTAGAGAAAATGGAAATAAAAAGTAAACTCATACTTAACATTAGGAATCGACAGTTAAAATTGCTATGGTACATAATGAGGAAAGACGGCTTGGGAAATCTGATCCTCACAGAACCGAGAAAAACAACTTATAAACTATTTAGTGAATAAATGACGGAAGAAGTTTTAAGAAAGATAACAAAAAGACAAATTTTATTAAGAGCTAAAAAGGACTGAAAAATGTGGAGAGCCATGACCGCCTAAGTCTTGAAGTGATTAAAAGAAAATGATTGAGAAATGTATGTGTGTATATGTAATTTATGTATGAAGATGGATGAACATTTGTGTATATTGTTGCACGTGTGTCTATGTGTGTATTTGCACATGTAAATAGACGTATGCATATATGGATTTGCATGAATATGTTTTTGTGAGATACGTATAAGAAGAAAATAAAATCTTTAATATTACCCTCAAATATTATTAAATAATGAAAACTAAACCTTAATTAAGTTTACCCATATAATAATAAAGAAAAATTGCATTCATAAATTAGATTTAAAGTAAAACTAATATAGATGTTATTGTTTTAAAAATTTTTTTACAATATTATGAAAGTAAATTGGTCGGGTAAATAAACTATTATAATTTTAAATATTTCTTTAATTTCTCTCTAATAAAAAAAAGTAGTTAACTTATATTAAATCCATAATGTTTAATAAAAATAGTAGTTAACTTACATTAAGTCCCTAAACTATTTACTTAAAAAATTAAATGTTTAAATTGATAACATTCATCATTTTTTAGACATCTAAATTTCTATCAAGCATTGAAATCTATTTTTACATAATTTTGTTAAAAACAAAATTACAGCCTTTTCGATTCACTTCCCTCTCCCCTCTCTCTTTGCCGTAACACTCATTTAGATATATCTGTATTACTGTTGTCTATCTCCTCTCTCCTTTCCATTTTTCCTTTTCTTCTCCCCCCCACTACCCTCCCATTCCTATATATCATTTCCGTTAAGTTAACCATCTAAATAGGTCACGATTAGGTCACTCCTCCTACCCCAATATAAAATTTGGTTAAGAGAAATTTGAAATTTACCCCTCTCTATAATCTACCTTGTCTCGTTAACTACAACTATCACCCTCCCTGTTAAATTACAAAAATTATACTACCCATCAATTTCTAATCCCATTTTTCCTTTCATTTCTTTGTTGGAAGTGTTACCTGATGATCCGGAGTCCTTTAAAAAGGATTTTGGTGAAATAAATTATTGTAATGGTACCTTAAAGTGGTCTGTTTTTTCATTAAATATTAGCTCTGTATTCACATTGAGCTCTCAGGATTTCATCCTCCTTGGAATTACCCATTCGGTTTACCAAGTTCTTCGTATATTATATATATATATATATATATATATATATATATATATATATATATATATATATATATATATATATATATATATATTTTATTTTTTTAATTATTTAGTCTTAAGCATATTAATTTTTTTATTTTTTTTTTTAGATAAATTATTGAATGTATTAAAAGAATAATTAATTAAAACAAAAACGAATCGATTCATTTGATTTCCAATTTTTCCTAAGCTGGAAAAAAATGTCTGCTTCATGACAACGCCTATATTTTTTTTCATTTTCAAGTCTTAAGGCATCAAACTAATTCTCATTCACAGAATATCACTCCTAAGCTTATTTCATGGAAACATCTTAGAACTATCTTGGACTCGACTATATTATTAAAATTGTTATTATGTATTACAGTGTGCCATAAATATGTTCGTTTTATGTAGACCTTTACTAGAATTATTATTTCACTTGCATATCCAAAGTCTATGTTTGCAATATTATTATTATTATTATTATTATTATTATTATTAACTAGTAATAACTGGTGGTTACCACTGAAGTCAAAGCAAGTCTCTTCATTAGTGCTAAATTCGTTTAGTATTCTATCTGTTCTTCGTAATGATGTCGTTTGGGTGGTGGAATCTCATTTAATAACCTACTTCTTTTCATTCTGTGTGCCGTGTCCCTTCCGGACTTGAGTGGTCGTGGCTCTCCATAACTTCCCACTCTTTCTAGCTCTTAGCAATGTTTGTCTTTTCACTATCCCCGCCCACGTTCTTTTTCTGCCATCCAAGCTCGTTCGGGAAGTTACTCGCTGTTTCCCTATGCTCCTCTTACATCTGTCTATTATGTGAGTGTCAAATTCTCCAATCCCTCTTTCCTCTTTATTATTATTATTATTATCACCATCATGTTCCGCCATTTCCTTATTATTATCATTATTATAATAATAATTATTATTATTTCTTTTGATTTCTATTGTAGAAACATTTTCTTCTGGGTCCCAACCAGAGACCTAAGGTCAGAAATGGCTTCATCACATTTTCCACTGAGCAGTTTTGAAAAAAATCACATATATTTTACATAGATAAAGCCCTTTGTAAATCGTGGGCTGCACTTGTGAGTATATGTTTTTTTCTATTTATTTAAGCCATATGCTACCAGGCATTCTTTCAATGAGTCAACTGGAAACTTTTCCAATAAATCCGAGGGCTCCAACTGCTACTGGAATAGTTTATTATTATTATTATTATTATTATTATTTCTGCTATGGACACACTACCTACCAAGTCTGCGGAAAGACCTAAGGCAGGTCGTGGTGTGTTGTTATGGCCACATTTCATGTTAATTTTTTTTTTTTTTTTTTTTTTTTTTTTTATTATCTCCGATGAAGTTGCTAGCGTTACATAGACAAAGTTCTCCTTAGTGTGTGTGCTGTACTTAATAAGACAATTTTCTGTATGTCTCTTAAGCTGGGGTTTTCAGGGATTCTTTCAATGTGTTGTTTTGTTCCATTTTTTATAATTCCAAGTGCACCTATTACCACTGGTATTATTCTTGTTTTCAATTTCCACATTTTTTCTATTTCAATTTCCAGGTCTTTGTATTTTGATAGTTTTTCAAATTCCTTGGTTGCTATGTTACAATCCGCTGGACAAGCCATATCAATTTATAGGCAAGTTTTTTCTTTCTGGTTTTTTTGACAATAATGTCCGGCCTATTTGCTTCAATTTTTCTGTCTGTGTGGATGGTATAATCCCATAGAATGGTGACATCTTCTATTTCTGTAACCGGCGCTGGCCGATGTTCATACCAGTGTTTGTTTTACACATTTTTCAAAGTGTTTGCACATTGTCCAGTGTAAGTATTGCCCCACTCTATCGTGACGATTTTTATATTCATTTGGGGCAAGTATAGAACATCCTGAGATTAGATGGTCTATTGTTTCTTGGTATTTGTCACAGAACCTGCATTTGGATCCACATTATTATATATGATATTATTATTATTATTGTTATTGTTATTATTATTATTATTGTTATTATTATTATTATTATTATTATTATTATTATTATTATTATCATCATCATCATTCGATTTCTGCTATGGACACACTACCTACCAAGTCTGCGGAAAGACCTAAGGCAGGTCGTGGTGTGTTGTTATGGCCACATTTCATGTTATTTTTTTTTTTTTTTTTTTTTATCTCCGATGAAGTTGCTAGCGTTACATAGACAAAGTTCTCTTAGTTGTGTGTGTTCTGTTTTTAATAAGACAATTTTATTATTATTATTTTTATTATTATTATTATTATTATTATTATTATTATTGAAATTATTATTATTATTATTATTATTATTATTATTGCTATGGACAGTGATAAACCAAGTCTGCGGAAAGACCTAAGGCAGGTCGT
>CAHIKZ030002151.1:25000-30000 GCA_903632075.3 Acanthosepion pharaonis
GCCTCCAACTCCTAAAATATCAGCTTTCGTACTCAAGTCCAACACTCTGTAAAACTCAGGGATCGATTTGACATTGTATCGTTTTTGTAGATAGGACCCTCCTACTAATTTGATATAATTTCAATATTTGTCGCTTCTAACAAGTTCAAAAGAATATTAATCTACAAAAATTATTTCCCGACAATATTTTTTACGAGTGGACCAATATATTTAAATAGATCCAAAATAAGACTTTATTTTTAATACCCTATTTACAGCCATATAAAACGCACTTGGATAAATTAGACGTCTATCTTTTAATAAAAAAAATATTTAGGAAATAAAAGATTAAATGATAAACCCATCATATTTAAATAACATAGATTTTGTAACTTTTTTTAATATCTCAAAATTATTTTGATTTGAAATGTTAATTTATACAGTCATAATCATATATATTTACTTCAAGCGTTAGACTATAATCTGTGAACCTAAAATTGGCATAAAAAGGGCAAGAAGATTTTTGTTTGAAATGTTAATATTTTTTATAGAGAAGTGCGCATTATATGGTGAAAATACAATAATTACAGATATTTCAAGGTTTAAATTTCACGTAAAAACTTTTATTTAATATTTAATATTTGAGTATTATATGCTTATATAAATCATTTTTTATTAAGATTTGATTAATATTTAGATACGATATCAACTTCGTTCACACACACACACACACACTATATATATATATATATATATATATATATATATATATATATATATATATTACAACGCTTCCGTTGGTCTATTCTGAGAACTTGTTCTGGTAGATTATATCCATTTCCGGCCTTTTTTATCAGTTGTTTCCAGAACTGGAAAAAAATTTCGACGGAAGAAGACCGAAGAATAATACAGCCGAAAAGTTGTGAAGACAAGAATTAAAAAATAAAAATACAATAATTAATTACATGTCTATAAATAAATAACATAATAAAACTGAATACTGTCCCCAGGAATTATTGCAGATACTATGTTCGTAAAAAAATATTTGAAACATTTTTGTCTGGTGACGCCAAATAAATCATAAATTTCAATCAATTTTTATTTGAGTTTTTTTTTTTTTTTTTAAATTTTAATTCATCAGTAATAAATAAATAGTGTTTGTTTTTTTTTTTTAATTAATAAGGGATGGAAGAAAAGCCGAATTTGGTTATATTAATACTGACGCCCCTCCAAACAGCAACTAGAAAACTCATGCCTGAAGAAGGCTGGGCAAATACAACCGGCCGAAACGTCACTCTATGACTAATTGAAACACTAAAAAAAAAAAAAAAATAGAATTAGCCAAGAAAAAAAAAATGTCGTTATCCGCGACACGCTAATATGCGACAGGACTAAAAAGCGTGTCACGTGGCCGGAACAGTCAACGGAAGCTGTCGTCCGACCCTTCCTGAACGGAAGTTGATCAAACCGGGCATCCGGGAGAAGACATTCGATGCTTCAGGCATGAAGGGTAATTACTACTAATACTAACAATGATAATAATAATTATTATAATTATTATAATTAGTAGTATTGCTAATAATATTATTAGGTTTATACTAAAAAAAAGTCAATGTGATAGGTCTTATATAAATGCTGTATATTTTTACTAATAATAACGGTCAGATGGCTGAATGAAAAATACTTTATTATTATATTTATATTTTTTATTAAAAAGTGGGAAGAATCACTAATAAATTATGTGCAATATGATTTTGTTATTATTATATGTTTAACATTAATGATAACTGTTATTTCTTAAAATACTAACTATGTATCTTTTACATAAAATTATAATGAGACATAATTTCTGCCTACGTGTATAGATAGATAGATAGATAGATAGATAGATAATGAACGGAATGGCATAGATAGATAGATAGATAGATAGATAGATAGAGAGATAGATAAGTACCAACAGAAATATGAACAGACTGATATAGCTAGCTAGCTAGCTAGCTAGATAATAACGAACAGAGATAGATAGATAAGAACCAACTTAGATAGATAGATAGATAGATAGATAGATAGATAGATAGATAGATAGATAGATAATGAACGGAATGGCATAGATAGATAGATAGATAGATAGATAGATAGATAGATAGATAGATAGATAGATAGATAATGAACGGAATGGCATAGATAGATAGATAGATAGATAGATAGATAGATAGATAAATAAATAGATAGATAATAGATAATGAACATGATTGCATAGATAGATAGATAGATAGATAGATAGATAGATAGATAGATAATGAACGGAATGGCATAGATAGATAGATAGATAGATAGATAGATAGATAGATAGATAGATAGATCATACTTTGTCAGTAAATGTCAATTTAACTACGTAGAAGACTTGGTCATTATTTAAAAACTAATTTCAGTACGTAAGAAATTTCTTGAGTTGCAGTTAGAGCAGGTCCTCTTATAACGATAATTCAAAAATTGTTCTTGTTTGAGGAAAGAATCATTTATCATATTAACATTATTAACTTACTTAAAGTTTTTACTTTATTATTATTATTATTATTATTATTATTTTGGCACAGTTTATTAGATGTAATTATCTGGTTTTGTATTTATTGGCTATTAAGCTACAACACGCCGCTTAGGCTTCGAGCATATTGTTCGCGCTGTGCTAAGCAAACCTCTCTTCTGCAATGTATAAAAGTCACTGGTAAATCTAATGTTTTTAAGCAACTGGCAAAATTTTTGGACACTCTTCCTAATACTTGGGTTCCAATTGACAACAAACTATACCATTTGGCAAATCCATATTCTTTTACTACCTTATTCTTTTCATGTCTCTACAGTTCTCAATTTTTCTCTCTTTCTTTCTATATTACACTATTATTATTATTATTATTAAAAATATGTTCGACTCGTCTTTGCTTTATAAACACATATCACATCATAATTCCAATATTACTAGTGTAATAGTGAGAGTGAAATTGTCACACTCTTAAAATTTCCATTTCTAAGTACCTATACTTTGAGATTATTTTGTTATGATGTTTATATCAGACGCGATCGCCACGTCTTTATCATTCATATTTTTCTGAAGTATTTTATTATTTTATCTGGTCTATTTGGCTTGTATAGTGCGCGCGGTATATATGTCGAAGCCGCAGACTTCTGTAACATTTTTACCTTCTAATAGTGGGAAGGAGACGGGTTCATACAACTTTTATGTATAAGGAAGGTCATCACGTTGGCATATCTTCCAATACATTTATTTGTCTCCTCTAATCTGTTGCTTTGTGGAACCGACTCCCAAGGGGATGCTTCTTCGATCACTACAATCATAATTTGTTCATGTCTAGGGGTAACCCCCATATATACTCATAAACTCTACCTCTTATTTTTAACGATCTATCACGAGTGTCTCTTGACCCTTTTACAGGTTAAACATCTTTATAAAAAAATAGCTTTGGTAGAGTTCGGATCTAGATGTTTGGACCGATACAATTCCAGATTGGACAATATAATTCTAGATCCTTTTCAGTTGTCATTTCTGGTCCTGATGTTTATACCATTTCATCCTTTCAAAGATTCTTGTGTGGAACGGGTAACCACGTCCATGTCATTATTATTATTCTGCTCTTGATTCATGGTGACAAAAAAAGGCATCACAACTAAAGAACATTTCAGAGAATCCTGGCATTCTAAATAATGGCAGTTTTCTGGGAGTCTACAATTTTGGTTTAAAATCTATTTTTCCCTAAGCGATCTTTCTAGGGAACGTTCCAAACACGCATTAATATAGGAATTACTTCAAAAGCCATGTTCCATAGTTTGTTTTTTCAACTCCCAAGTAAGATCCTGGTATTTTTCTATCATATTAGTTTCCTTTGGACTCCAGTCTTGTATCGTATGAAACAGCATTGTCCTTAATTCGACACTTGCTATTCTCCTTATTTATAACAATAAATTCAGGTCTTTCTCCTTCAGTGACTTGATCTGTCTGCACCGAGAAATCCCATATCTTTTGAAATCTGTTTTTTACCATTGCCTCTGCTTGATTTTCATACAATTTCTCTTGCTCATTGAAGCCAAATTTACGACATACTTCTGAGTTAATTCCCTTACCAACCAAGTCATGTCGCCTATTATTATTATTATCATTATTATTGGATTCGTATCCTTACAAAATATGTTTGATAGCAACCATTACATATTTCATGAGAGCAAGTCTCAAATATCCAGCACCTTCCTCAGCATGCCTAAAAGCCCCAGCAAATCCTGGACTGTCCATTTCTATTTTTTCCATCGTATTCCCAATTGATTTTATCTGCAGTGTTCCAGGCACAATTTCACGTTTTATATTATAGATACAACTCTAAAATGCACGTTCCACAATTTCCAGAGAGAAATCCTTGTATTTATATATAAAAAACAAACGAATTGAGTTTCTTTACGAATGTTCGTTGATTTCTTGGAACGGATGTACAGACTTTGTTTCTTTTGTTTTTTTTTGTTCCCAAGGACGTTCACTAAGCCATCGCAGAGAAGAGGTTATTGATTAGAAAATGACACTGATTATCTCTTGTTTTGTTTTGGCCTCTGAGTGAGAGATAATTAGGTGCTGTGTCACGGAGTCATTCATATATCCGCTAAGAAGGGAAGGAGGTTGGAAATTCTGTCTACTGATTATTGAATAGTCATTCCTTATTTATAAGATCAAATGAAACGCCATTCTTAATTTTATGTTCCTTTGTTCATAGTCACAATTTTATCTTTGGTACGTTCAAGAATGTATAACATTTTTCTAAATGTTTTACAAATGATAATAACAGCAAAAAGACTACTTGAAAATCTGTTTCTTTCTTTATGAATTCAAATGTGACAAATTCGGTTTTATCCTTAACTTTAAAAAATAACCCTGTTCTTTGAGACTTGAGACGCAAAGGCTTCAGAGTTGCTATATATCCGTGTCTTTTTGTGGTAGAACTTTGGAATTGGAATCTCCAGTG
>CAHIKZ030002151.1:35000-45000 GCA_903632075.3 Acanthosepion pharaonis
TGTGTTTAGGGCTGAAGCCTCCTGTCAACAATTAAAGATGATCACGTGTTTCAGATATATAAAAAAAAACAAAAATCTCTATATGTATGTATCTATGTATGTAAGAGGGGGTTTGAACACATTTACTTGTCACGTGATTCAGAAATGGGATTAAAAATCTTGTTTTTTAGTCATTGCTGTTCTTGTTGTTGTTACTTAGCTTGAATATGATAATGTCTATTATGATAATGATATCACAGAAGCGTCAAAATTCACATACACAACAATAAATACATTTAAATGCGCAGTTTAAAGGGCTATTGTTTAAATAATTAAAATGTTTCTTCGGACTAACATACTTATCCATTTTTGTTGTTGTTTTTTTTTATAATTCTAATTACATAACAGAATTCAACAGGCAGTTTCGACAAAAGTCAAGTAATTCTTTTATACGATTTTTATAATATAAGCAACTTATTTACAAACAACCGTACTCAAAATTGACTAAAATTTCAAGTTACTCCATCACTGACTTCAGTGTTGCTTAAGCAATTAAAAAATTTATCCAGAATTTCGACTAATTGTACTAGTTTAGTTACACTAAAAAGATTCTCTTAGCTTTTTGCTGGACCCAAACATAAGCAAATTAGATAATAATTTAAGCGACTTGAGTATATATTCTTGCGCAAAAAATAAGTTACCCGAATATAATTCTGTGTTGCTTATATAAAAAAAAATCGTTTATTTTCTAATTTAACGACATACGTCCTTTTATCTTTTTGGTAGACAGGTTTCACGAAGAAAGCCTGGCTAAAAAGCAAGAATTTCAAGGAGTCATCTTTGTAAAACGTTCAATGAATTGGCCGACTCTACAGTCCGAAGTAGGTAATTATCGCCAAAGACAATAAGTACCACATGTTTATTTTATCATGGTGTACCCAGTACGCGACTCAGGATAGCTGAAGTTGCGTTTGTTCCTTGTCTACTGACGCAAGTATCAGGGCTTTGCGACATGAAACTTGAAACTCTCCAGTTACGTACAGCCAGGTGCTGAGGCACTTAAAGCAATTATGAAAACAGTTGTTTAAAATGTCGGTACATCTTTACAAAGCAAAACATTGATAGAACTTATTTCAATTCTGAATTATTTTTAAAAGAATGAGGGACATCGCTTGACTTTAAAATAATCCTTGACTTTTGTGGCTGCCTGTATAATAGAATATCCTATTCGTAAGAGAGACGATTGAACCAGTTATATCATGGCATCTAGTTGAATAATAACATAGAATAAAACAGAATATTCAAAGAATTAACAGGGAATCTCATTCTGCTTCATGAGAGAAAGTTGAGAAAATATGAAGATCTACCCAAAGAATGTTTAAAACATTAAAAGATAAATAAGTTACAGTGTATCGAAATAACATATTGAGATATGATAACCATCAAAGTTTAAATATTCTACATCAGAATATAGCTTGTTTTTTGTTTTTTTTTATCCGAATCGACTAGAAGCTCCATTTGCACATAAAATCAACTGATGATATTGTGAGGTATTGCTGGAGCTCACTGGTTTATTTAAAGTGTGCGGAAATAAGTGCATGCAAATTAATATGTATAAAGGAAAGATTCGAAACAAAAATAATAGTTGATGAAGTAGTAAATATTTTATCTATTTTGTTAATAATCCAATATTTCATAAAATTACAAGCATTATTTATATATATATATATATATATATATATATATATAATTTTCATTTCAAAGTGAAGACGACTTAGTTCTTCTGCGTGTGGATCCATTAAATATTGCACGGTTTTTCGATTTATATATATATATATATATATATATATATATATATATATATTCGGTTTTTCGATTTATATATATATTATATATTTCGGTTTTTCGATGTATATATATATATATATATGTGTGTATGTGTGTGTGTGTGTGTATTTGTTAAATATAATAGACAATGAATATGAAATATGTCTGTTCATGAGCCGTTCTAAATTTCGTATGTTTGCTTTAATTTCGGGTGAAAATAAAGACAAAAATTGCACAACATTTGGATAATTTTTTTATTAACATGATCCTTGGTCTAAGCTTTTGGCACACATTAGCCATCTTCAGAGTGGTTATACGGGTATTTAGACAAAGATATTTTGTTATGTTCACAAAGAAGGTGGGTATACGACGATAACGGTCGCAGAATAGCTTAGATCAAGGACGAACTTAAAAGAATTATCCAAATGCTGGACAATTTTTGTCTTTATTTTCACTCGAAATTAAAGCAAACATACGAACATTAGAACGAATCATGTTCAGGCATAATAGACATTCATTGTCTGTTATATTTAACAATATGTATAAATAATGATCTTTTTGCCCATATAAACTAATATATATATATATATATATATATATATATATATATATATATATATATATATATATATGAAAGAGAGTGAGAGTTAAGGTATGCTATACAGATGAAGTAAAGATCACATTATGAAGGATAAAACGTTTGTAAATAAAAGAGTTAAGACGGAGGAGAACACCGAGTAGCTACAGTCTGTTTCATGCTTAAACACGATATTCAAGATTTCTCTCTCTCTCTCTCTCTCTCTCTATCTATCTATCTATCTATATATATATATATATATATGGGACGTCTATTTTAAATAAGAAGTGTCCATTATAATTGGCGTAATGAAAATACCGGATTGAAAATAAATCAATTAATCCTCATATATATATATATATATATATATACGCGCATCTATGTATGGAAACTCTTTGTAAACATTGAAATATTCATTGTAGAATTTCACGGGTTTTATCAGTACAAGGTACAGATCTTGATTTGCAATATTCACTAAACGATTAAACCTTTCTTAGGAAATTTAAAATTTAGTGCGATTTTTATTTTCTTTATTTTTGTTTGCTATTGTATTTTCTTTCTTTTTTTCTTAACATATGTTGGTCAAGTATATTAAAGTAATCGTTCCTGGGATTTTTTGTCATATTGTTAGAAACAGTTATTATTAGTCACATCAATGCTTAGGGGGAAAAAGGCGCGAATTTCAAAATGTGTTACGTTACGTTATGGAGATCATATAGCTTTTAATTTACTTACATTAGAATTAAAACGGGATAAACTGAAAATGTAATTTCTGCAGAATTTTAATTTTTAATATTTACTAATTAGGCATTTTTTTTTTTTATTAAATTTTAAATCAGTGTTTTATTTCTCATTGATAAATTACAGGAAACATTATCACTAGATGGCAATATTAAGTGGTCATAGACTTAAACATATTACTCTTTTCAAATGAACTGGTCAAATATCGAAACTTATCGGATCCAGTAGGTTGAAATCTAGATTTAGGCGCGTGTGATTTTTAGATATTTTCATGGTTTTTATCCCAAACTGTCTGAAAGTTCTGGCTCATATTCAACAGATTTTCCGTTTTAATTTATAATAAGTAAAATCATTTTTCCCTTTTTTATAAGAAATAAAATCAATTACCATCTTACGAACCGAGCTTAATAGACTTACATGTGTATAAATAACATCTTCAATTTCGAGCACAGTTTTTTTTTTTTTTTTTTGGCGGGGGTTAAGATAAATTTTTGGTCAAATATATTTTCATCGTCGTACGGAGTATTTTTTTTTATTCGTAAATATTTCGTCATATTGTGTGCTTTCTTCTTCTTATCATAGCCTAAACAAATTTTAACCATTAACTGGTTAGCATTATTTATCGTGCATCAGTAGAACATGAAATCTGTACAATGAAGGAAGGCAAAGACACGGAGTTGAACGCAGTATTGTAATTACAACCTTGTGCAAATTAAGTGAAACAAAACGAATAATTCTGTTATTATTTACTTTTTTCGTATTTTTCGAATGAAACATAACCCAGTGCACATGTTAGTACTTCGTATGTCCATTTCACGAACTCATTGACAATAGATTCTCGACTAGACTTAAATCAGGAGAATTTCCGGGCCAGTCTATAGTACTTTGGTTTGCTCACTGGTAAGGCTTGCCAGTGTATTCCTGTAGCGTTACAATTTTCGTACGCCTCCTTGGAGTAACTCCCATCGTAGACAATGGCCGTAGTACAACTAATCGACAGTCGAGACAACAGTGTCTGTACGTGATAAAAATCTGATGCAATCAATGTTGACGCAATATTTTTCAAGGCCATACAATTTTCAACATACACCCCGGAAATAAATTCATATTACTGCACACCATTGCAAATGAACTAATCTGAGGAAAACTAGAAATCAATTACACCTGTCACTCCTAATACTGACCGTATGGTGAAAGAAAAGAAAACTAAAGCTGTTGTTTCAATTAATTTGCACAAGGGTGTATTTACAATATCCTATCTAAAACCCTTGAATGAATTTGCGGTAATACCAGAAGCAAAATCAACAAAGCATAAGATATACTCATTCTTTTTATGGCGGTGAATAGATTTACTTAACCAAAACCGCCATCAATATTATCTTAAAAATAAAACAGACAATATGGAATATTTCTGAATGTGAACAATATGAAATATTTCCGAATGGAATTGAGGGTATCAAAATCCTTATACGCAAGCGACCAATCTGCCATTGGGTGGCATGTCACTAGCGTTTGCCGCTGGTGCCCCGATGTTGGGCCGGCAGTGTGTTCGTCTCGGCAGTATTACCACTGGCCGAGCGCTAGAGGCCCACCGGTAGCCCGCCTGTGGCTGCCATCCTCGGCCGGCCAGCGGGCCACTAACGGCTTGCGTGTCGAGAAGTTTATTTTAATTGCTACGATTTAGTTAAAAAAATATGACTGTCATAATCCTGTCTCTTTATACATACTCTAACTAAACCCCGATCCTAAATTTTATAATCTCTAAATTTTAACAGTCATTGGGAATCAGAAATTTACCCGAAAATAAATTTACTAAATAAAAAAATAAAATAAAAAAATGGGACGATAAGCCATTTTCAAGTCCTTCAAATAAAACTCGTCCAAAAATTCTTTTATTATTACTGAGAAAGTTCATACCGACGGAAATAGCCGACAAAATACGAACTGTTTTAAACTGTGGTCGAAACCGAAGGCGGTGAAATTATTTCACTAAAAACGAAAATTGTATTTTTATCTTTGTAACTAGTGATGTTGATAGTTTAAAATAACATGAAAATGCGAGTATTTATAACGAAATAAAGAGAGAACACATTTTTTAAGCGTAGGAAAAAATGGCGGGAAAGTCAGAAATTGTGGACATTTGGAGAAATATAGCTTTTGAAAAGGTCGATTATTTCTCAGGTCTTCTCTCTGTTGTGGGTCTTCTACATTTTTTAGTGAATTACATTTCTATAGAACCTATAACTATTGATGAAATAATCCAAAATATAATCGTGCTTGTCCTTCCCTTCGTTATTTTGCACGACTGTTACGTCCTGCCTATACCTCATAAATAATAGACTATTCGCTTATGATTGCATAGAAGGAGAGGAAAAGACACTACTTGGTTTCAGTGAGAAACTGAAAAAAAGTAAAATGGAAAGAAAGAAAGAAAGAAAGAAAGAAAGAAAGAAGTGCTTAACGGCTGTTTCATTGAGATGGAAAATTTGTTACTTTCAAATTTTTTCATTTGTATCCACTTACTTCTTAAAATAAGGACCGGCAGTTAGATTGATGATTGTTAATGCCGTATTTTGATAAAGTGGTTATGTTCAAATATTTAACGATACGTTAGAAAAACTTCTATGAATATTTTATTTTTGTAGAACTCGGCATGAGCTAACTAAACCATTGACTAAACATTACGTTTCATCAGAATAGTAAAATAGGAAAACTGTGACGTTTTCACGGGTCTTTCTGGTAAAGTGTTATTACACACGCGCGCACGTGCACACACACACACAGAGTATTTTGTCCCTCTATTGCTATCTCTGTCATATATATATATATATATATATATATATATATATATATTCTATCCACCGACTCTATCACAATTACAATTGAAAATAATTTATCTAAGCTTAATATAAAATCTGTTACAACTACTTCTAAAATGATATAAAATATGACTAATACAAAAGAATATAGTAAAAAGCTGCGACTTGAAGGTGATATTTATTCCATCACCGGTAATAATTGCTACGAAGAGTACATAGGAGAAACCTCAAGAGATTTTAGACACAAAATGAATATTTTTCATGCGCGTGCGTAGTCATAACAACATCAAGATAACTCAGTCCGATGAAACCGTAACGAATGAAACGCGTCACAAGTAACCTTTTTTCCATTTTGTCTTATAATTTCCTCAATATATATATATATATATATATATATATATATATATATATATATATATATATATATATATAATTATTATTATTTGATAATACGTATGGATAATTCCAAAGAGGATATAAATGCAAAGAGAGCTCATGGTAAGAACAAATTATATATATATATATATATATATATATATATATATATATATATATATATACGTAAAATTATTATTATTTGATAATACGTATGGAAAACTCCTAAGAGGATATAATTGCAAAGAGATCTCAATGGAAGAACACATTACATACATACATACACACACACACATATATATATATATATATATATATTCGAAGTCTGTTCGGGAAACTATAAAATCATATCAAACTATACAATACTTCATGAAGAGCCTACCATAGCCAGAATATCTTAAGTTTGTTTTGCACACCAATTCACTACGACATTGCTTTCACACTGGCTGCCCAGTTACTGTGGTCTTTTGTCAAAAAGTAAGGCAAATAATTATACATACACTCTTTTAGTAAGCACGTTATTATACACAGAGAATACATACAAATATATATATATATATGCAGTTGTGTGTGGATATTGCAAGTCGCTAATCAAGTTAGTTTTAATGGTGTTATGATAAAATATTTCTGTTTTTTTTTTACCCCTGCCAATATCTCATATCGTTTGCCACCAGCCCTATATGAATGAGTTGTATTTCCATCATCAACAGCATCTAGAAAATGATCTGATACAGTTCCAGAGGATTGCCATGTGTATCAATAACATTGTTAGTCAATAAATTTGATGTACCTTTAGGATTTCGTACATCACCAAGTAAGTTCTTACGCTCTGGCGCAATGCCTGTGTGCATGATTGTGTTCTGGTGGAAAAAGGCTGTACACTAAATCAAATTCTCTCTCTGAGCATCAAAAGCAGTAATTCGAAAGGAAGAGCAAGTCTACATCATCGGTTGCTAATGAGCCGCAGGTGTTACCTCAGGGTACTTCAGGGTACTTCTTCTTCTAGCTGAATAAACGAAGGCTAGGTGTTCCAAAAACGAGTCATTTTTGTTAATTCACCCCAAATAATGTAAAATTACTTATCGCAAATTCACCCCAAGAAATTATGAATTTTAAATCAGTGTTTTTTTTTTATTACATTTTTGGCACTCTTGAAATTATAAATTTTAAATCAAAATTTGTTTAGAACTAATATTAAGAATTAAAAAATTTCAAAAATCAAGGAGTTATTCCCCTATCGTAAGTGCGGATGATATTCGAGTTACACGGATTTTTTTACAATTTAAAAAAAAAAAAAATCTGTTTTTGGCTTGTTTACGGGTTGAGTATGAATGTAGACCCCACACTGCAACCTAGTCGCTCACAGGTCAGCTCAATCGGAGTGCAATAGAAGGACCTCGCTCTGGGAGAATTTGATGTGAATTTTAGTAAATATAAATTATTTTTATTTTGGGGTGAATTAACAGAAAAGTTCCCCCACAACTAATATGGGGCTGTGTGAGATGGTTGTTGACTCCTCAAGATGGTTCATCTGCCATTTAACACGTCATACACATATGGTGGCTGCCATCACGTAGACGGGGATGACTATCACAAACTTACGATATCAAACAATGCCAGTAAATTAAAATGTCCAAGCCGAGAAAGACAGGTCTTTGTACTGGGTGAATATCCTACTATCTAAGCCAGAACAGCATATACCCAAACAGAAGAACCAGTTAACATCATTGAATGCTGCCAAGCTGCAGGTATTACATCAGAATAATCCCTCTTCAAGATGGATTCGTTAACTAAGACGAAGAAGTCCAACACTTTTAGTTGGCTTAGCGCGTGCCTGGACACCCATCCAGGAATTTCTATCTTGCCGTGCATGTGTTAGATTGCCGGTGATAATATAACATTTGTTTATCCGCGTTGTTCTTTTTTAAAGGTCTTGATTTTAATCCTAATACTTATCTAGTCCCTCTCCTCAGCAGAGAGGCCTGGTGGGGAAGCCGGTTTAATCACCAATAACCCGATCATTCAGCAGATAGTACTGGCTTGCATCGTACCAGAAGCACTCAAAGAGAGACCTGATAATCATATATACATGCATATCAGGATAATGGCTGGCCGCTCTTACCTAAGCATGCTTATCTACTAGGGCGGCTAGCCAATCCCTGATGCTGACGTCTGCTCAGGCACATTTGTGTCTGTTCAACACCCACAGATCTCACCTGCGGTCTATGCTGCAACTATGCCGTGCGGACCTTCGTTACAGATTCTGGAAGGTAGCGCATTATCTGGCGGTATTAACAGTACGCTCACACCCTCGGTCACGATGACTTGTGACTTCGTGCTAGCACAACCATCGACAGCTCTCTCAAAGAGCTCTGTCTACCCAATTTCACTCACAAGGCTTGGGTCAACTCGAGGTATGTTTTTTTTTTTTCAGGTACTTTCCAAACTCTTCACAGGGATTGTCCCCCCCAGGTCGATAACATCGAGAAGGCAACTCCTTGACAAATCGACCACGGTGATATAGCCGGAAAGCTTACCTACTAGCTACTCGATCAAGTATCCACATATACATACATATATACATACATAAATACATACACAAATGGTTTATGAAATGTTTTCAGTCAGACACACTTTCAAAAATTTTGCCAAATATCATATTTAGTGGGGAAGGGCTTCTTGGCCGGGCCGAAAATATCCATCACCTAATACCGGGTGAAACAGCCAATTTGTCTAAATCGTGTAACAAAAAAATTGTCCAATTGTTAGATTAAGTTCTGAACCATTGTATCTTAGAAATGATTAAAGATATCTTACTGGAATTTTCAAGGTTTTTATAACACTATTGGACTCTATTTTGAGCAAGAAGAATGTATAATTATTCTCTAAGCTTAACAGAGTAATCATGATGAAATCGATCATAAACGAAAATGACATGTTCATCATTTATTAATCATAGCTAAGGATCGGAAGCTCATGAAGGATTGAAATAAAGTCCAAATATATATATATATATATATATATATATATATATATATGATTCTAGGATGAGTTTCCAATTTATTCAAAATGGTCTTTCCCTCTTTAACTTTCTAACTCTCTGTCCTAAGAGTAAGAAAATGCCCCACACGTTTCACGTATGAATTCATTTTCAAGTCTTTTTTCACTACACTTTGGTCATGGCTGAAGCTCCCCCCTCACTCACATCCCAAACGTTTTATAAATTGAGTTGGATATTTTCTAATTGATACCTTTAGTTCTATTTTAAAATGATGGTCCCTCTTCCTGTCGTGACCTCCTGATCAAAATTTACTCTCTACTGTTCCCTCTTTTTTAAAACTTATTCACCATTCTCTGGGTGGTCCTTGAATGGACTTTGAAGATGGAAGCCAGAGTAGGAATGTTGGTACCATAACTGAAGATCTGAATGATCTTTTTCCTCTCACCATTGCTCACTTTGGAAGATATAGTGGGGCTGAAACTGAACGTTTTTAACTTGTTCTCTTTCTAGCTGAAGAACTTTAAAATAAGAACCTGAATTAGTTCAGTGTTGTTTTTTTTTTATTTTTTATTTTTATATATTAAACAATTTGAGGAGTGGACAATTATCCCATGCCATATTACACGACTAGGACAATTCTGCTGTTACAACCGGTATATTGGTCTTTGTTGCATTACATTT